>QRDG01000489.1:704545-796044 GCA_012064385.1 Puccinellia tenuiflora | reverse complement strand
TCACTCCCGTTTACCGGAGGAGTACTTGTGGACATCAAACGTCACTTCGTAACTGGGTGATTATAAAGGTGGCTTTCAGGTGTCTCCGATGGTATTTGTTGGGTGACATGAATCAAGACTGGGATTTGTCCTTCCTTGTGATGGAAAAGATATCTCTGGGCCCTCTCGGTAATATAGCATCAGAAAGGTTGCAACCATGTGATTAAGTGTTAATCACGGAGATCCTATATTATGGACGAGTAAAGAGAATTTGCAGGGTAACGAGATGAAACTAGATATGGGGATATCGACGATCGAATCTCGGGCAAATTAAATATCGTGAGACAAAGGAATCGTATACGAGATTAAGAATCTCCGACATCGTGGTTCAATCGATAAAGAACTTCGTTGAATATGTAGGAGTCAATATGGGCATCCCGGTCCCACTGTTGATTATTGATATGATCATGTCTGCATGTTCTCGAACCGTAGGGTCACACACTTAACGCTCCAATGTAGCTAGGGTTAGCGATCAGATATTTGATGGAATGAACGAATGGTGATTCGGAGTCTCGGATGGGATCCCGGACGTCACGAGGAGTTCCGGAGCGGTCCGGAGAATAAGATTCATATAAGGAAAGTGGTTTCCGGAGGGTATCGGAAAAGTTCCGGGATTTTCGGAAGGGTTCCGGAATATTCTAGAAGGTTCTAGAGGAGTCTAGAAGTGGGGCCCATAGGAGTATGGGGCCCACATGGGATATAGGAGTGGTGGACTGGCCTAGGGCCAGCCGCACCACCAAGGGCACCTAGGCCCATGCGGGCTAGGGCAAAGCCCAAGAGGGGGCCGGCCAAACCCTAGGGGAGGCTTGGGGGCCAAGACACCCAGCCGCCAGCCCTAGGGGAGGCTTGGGGCGCACCCCCCTGGCCGCCTATATAAGGAGGGGCTGGGAGGGCTGCCGCACCCAAGTTGCTCCTCCCCAAGCCGCCGCCCCCCTCTCTCCCTTGGCTGCCGTGCGCCATCTCTCTCCCCGGAGGGCTGCCGCACTCGACCTCTCTTTTGGCGCCACCTCTCCCGTAGGGCTGCCGCCATCCTCTCCACCATAGCCGCACCACCCTAGTGTAGGGCTGCTGCTGCGCCTCCTCCTCTCCCTCTCCCTCTCACATGGCTTGGCGAAGCCCTGTCGGACGGAGCACTACACCATCAACGCCACCATAACCGTCGTGGTGCCGAGATCCATCTAGCCATCTCCACCTTGCTTGCGGAATCAAGAAGGCAGATATCTACATCGAGTCGTACGTGTGGATACCGCGGAGGTGCTACCCCTTGTGGCACTTAGTCGGATTGGACTTCGAGGAAATACATCTCCTCGCGACTAGATGAGTCTAGTTGCGGGGATCGACTAGCCAACCCCTGCACCGACAAAACGCGTTTGTTGATCTTCAAGGGTAAGAGATTGGATCTCATCTTCGCTACCTTCGTCTAATAGATCTAGATCCTTGGGGTTTATTCCGCTTGTTGCGTAGGAAAATTTTGTTTTCTACGCTGCGACCCCTCAGTGGTATCAGAGCCTAGATCTATTCGTAGATGTTGGTGCGATTAGAACACAAGTGTTGTGGGCGTTGATATTTATGTTGCTACCTTCTCGCGTGCACTTTGCGTCTTTGCGGTATTGTGAGATGAAGCGGCCCGGACCAACCTTACTCGTCCACGCACGAGAGACCGGTTCCACGCTGACATGCAACTTGTTTGCATAAGTGGCTGGCGGGTGTCTATTTCTCTTGCTTTAGTGAAGATGCAATTTTCAATGGAAGGCCTTTCAAAAGGATGAGTAAATAAGCAACTACTATATCACCGTTGTGGTTTTTGCGTAGATTAGAATGGTTCTATCTCGTTGACCCAAGCCACGTAAAAATTGCATAAACAAAGTAGAGGACGTCTAACTTGTTTTTGCAGAGGGGGTCATGTGATGTGGTATGGCCAATATGTGATTTGTGATAATGTATGCAATGATCATGTTTGTAATCTTTCACGACTTGCATGTCGTCGAGTACGGCAACCGGCAGGAGCCATATGGTTGTCTTTTATTTTATGTGACCTGCGTGTCAATGAATCACCATGTAATTGCTTTACTTTATTGCTAAGAGTAGCATTAGTTGTAGTTGCAATAGTTGGTGGACAACCATGGTGATGGCGCCACGATGATGGAGATCATGCCGGAGATGGAGATCTTGCCGGTGCTTTGGAGATGGAGATCAAAAGCACAAGAAGAAAGGCCATATCATATCACAATTATGAATTGCATGTGATGTTAATCCTTTTATGCACCTTATTGTTATGCTTAGATGTGATCGTGACGGTAGCATGATAAGGTGATCTCTCATGTTAATATCAAGAAGTGTTCTTCCCTAGTATGCACCGTTGCGAAAGTTCGTCGTTTTGAGACACCACGTGATGATCGGGTGTGATAGATTCAACGTTCACATACAACGGGTGTAAGCCAGATTTACACATGCGAAAATACTACGGTTTCCTTGACGAGCCTAGAATGTACAGACATGGCCTCGGAACACAAGGGCCGAAAGGCTAAACACGAGTCATATGGATGATATGATCAACATGGCGATGTTCACCATTGAAGCTACATCATCTCACGTGATGATCGGTTGTGGTGTAGTGGATTTGGATCGTGCGTCACTAAACAACCTGAGAGATGTTGAGTTTAGTGGGAGTTCATTAAGATGAACTAAAATTATCATAAACAAAAGTCCAGATGTCTTTGCAAAATCCTTGTAGATCATGGTCGCTACGGTAGTCTGTTCATTGCTGAAAAACTGCGTCTCGATGGGTCAATTTTGTTAAATGGTACCTGCGTTTAAAGAAGTCCTACACTCCAATGCTCAGCTCTACGTGCTAGAAGAACCAATAGGAGATAAACCTAAATATTTCTGCAAGCGATGAAGAGTACATGGAGTGGTTTTGAACCACCTACTTGAAAGTCAAGTGGATGATGTGCATCTTCATGAATTCTGACCCAAGTAGACAATTCAGGAACTTGATTGCAATAGAGATTGTTGATGAGCTGAAAATAGTTTTTCAGCGCAAGTTAGAATTGTAAGGTTCGAATGTCTGAACGGTTTTCTTTCACACTAGATGGAAGAGAACACTTGCTTGGAACAACACCTGAGGATAATGCATGAGATACATCATCATCTAGTGCTTGTTTGTAACCACGAGATGAATGACGGTTTCGCGATAGATGGGGTGATACGCTAGCTTCTCCCCAGCTTCAAGAATTGTGTCGGAGACTAGGTCATGGGAAGGGATTTGATCACTTTCTATGAGTTTGTGTCTCGGCTGCGTCATGTCAAAGTGGAAACCATAGCAAGAGAAGTTGACAAGGCAGATAGTATATATTGATATACATGTTATAAGTGTTTAAGTCCAAATTGCAATTGTGGCGGTTCCGATAAGTATTTGATACTCATTCTGTTTTATGAAAACAGAACCTGCTGCTTGAGATTTGCATAAAGGATATGGGAAGATGTTGTGGAATAGTGGCAATCAAGGAGTTGATGCTGGCAACGATCTGTCTCTACATTTATCATTTGGATTAGAGGATTTGAATAAGTTTTGTAATCGAATTAAGTGTGATTTTGATTAGTGTGTCTTGCTTATGTGAGACGGTTATTCATGTTAAAGACAATGGTTGTTCTATTTTCATGAGTGATCCTTTTTGGAAATCACAAGTTTCGATTATAAGTGTGTTATTCTTATTATAATCTAGATGATAAATTGGTTGAACATTTATAAAGTAAGAGACATACTAAAATATCCAAAACTTAATAATGACAATTGTTTTAGTCGTGCTGAATATTGAATAAACATTTTGATGTTTTATCAATGCGCCTTATTGTAAGGAGTATGACTAAAATGCCACCCTTTGGAAGAGTGCCATGAATTGCCGAAAGTAAACACAAGTGTTGGTTGTATTTTCAGCAAATGTTGGATGTCATTATTTTGTGCACTCCATCATAAATGATTAAATAAGTGTATTTATTCGAGTTATGATATTTGATGAGATCAAATAAATTTCTGGAGTTTAGGATATTAAGTTAACAAGAAAATTGAGTCTTATGATTTGATCAAAAGAGACAAAATATTTGAGTTATATGTTAGTATGCGGACTTGTGAGAAGTGTTATCACAAATTACAATATTTAGAATATTTCAAAGGAGTTTGATATGTCCTAAGATATTGTAATCACACACTATTTGATATTGTGTGGTCTCAAAGAAGGGTTTTATTACGGGGGTTTCATAATAGCATTTAGATTTATTTGATAAACACTCTGTTTAGAAATAAGGATCTATTTAATGATTTGCATTTCGCATATGAGTTATGTGAAACAGTGGTTTCATTAATTATGAGATAATTAGAAACTGTTGCAAATAAAGTTTGTAGTATATTCATATGTGACTATGAATAGAGATTCCAATGAGAGACTAAAAGGGACAAATCAATTGTTGATTGTGTTAAATGTTTTAGTGGATTTATCGTGAAAAGGTTTCATTGATAGAAGAATTGATGGAATGGAAAAGCTAAAACCTTGCTTGTTTATGTATCAAGTGGCACATATGTAAAGTGCTATGTTGGTTAAAACTTGACACATAAAGGAATTAATGATGGTGATCATTGAATTTCGGTTTAGCTTGTCTAAAGAAAAGTGGGATTCAAGAATATAAAATTTTGTCAGGTTACAAAATAATATTCATGATTTACTTGTCATGTTTGAGAAACAAGACATACCTACGAAACTACAAAGAAGAAATAGAAACCTTAAATACGAAAGTGACTAAGAGTCATCCTATGTTAAGTTTAAATCATAAAGTAATTGTTGCTTGATTTTTTGAAAGTGATGTTTCACATATTTATTCCTCAAAAGGGGTTTTGCAGGGAATAAATAAAACTTAAAGCTAGTAAAGTACTAGCGTTTCGTATAAAGAGTTCTCGATATTAATAGTTAATTAAGAATTTTGGAGGTGTCCAAAATATCGAGAAAATACACGAGTATGATCTAATTAAAATATGTGGTGACATATATTAAGTTAGAGCAGAAACTATTTTCCAAGATCAAAATATGTGGTGACATATGTTTGAGTGGGAGCTAGTTAAATCATGGTCAAATATAAGGATAACATATTTCTGAGTGGGAGCCAAAGTGGTTTCACAATTTAATATGTGTATGGTGTATATTTGAGTGGGAGTTTACAACATCTTGTTTGAGTGAAATGGAGATTTCATAAATGTTTTAAATAAGTCAGGAACCAACGTATAACTTATGAAGTTAGTTTGAATGTCAAATATCCATGGAGATGGATGTATCTATGGAGGATAGATATGTTTGATAACATTATGTCAGGATGTTTTACCTAAGTAAGATTTTGAAGGAGTTCAAAATGAACAAGTGAAGAAAGGTTCATTTTTGCTTGTGAGAAATAGGTGAAACATTGAGTTGATAACTCAGTACAAAATGATGGTTGGAGGATATGTTAGAATTCGCTATGAATCGTTCATATGACTAAACATATAAGAACTGTCGTGGGGCTACCTTTCGGGTACCCCACGGTGGTAGTACCTGGGTCATGCCAAAGGAGGCCCATGAAGTGTACCATGTGGCCCAAGTATCCGGGGAAGCCGGTGATGATCTTCCTTATTTTGTAACGTGCAATCCGCACCGTCCACCCGAGACCTGGCCTGTGATATAAAGGCCAGGAGGGTGCGTCGTCTAGGTCGAGCAAGCAGCACACAAACCCTAGCGAGATTGCATCTCGCCATTGTAGCCACCTTGATAATTCCATACAAGCAGGAGTAGGTCTTTACCTCACCTCGAGGGGCCGAACCTGGGTAAACTCGCCCCCTGTTAGCCGTCTTAGCCACCAACGTTCATACTCTCTGCCCCTCAATCAACCCGGGGTACACAACCTTGGGATTTGCCGAGTCCACTACTCGTCAATTGGCGCCGTCTGTGGGAAAGAACAGATCGTTGGAATCATGGTTGCGCCGGCCTCATCAGCAATGAAGAACAGCATCAGCGCCAGGGAGTCGATCTACACCGGCTTCCTCGAGTTCGTCCACCACTCGCCGGCGGATCTCCCGGCGTACGCTGAGGTGCAGCAGAGCACGTGGATTACCTTCGGTAGTCTGCGCTATCTGGTGGACAGTCGCGGAACGCTCCGGCCCACGCTGGCCACGTTGCGCGCGGCGGACGCGCCGGCATCTACATCGACTGCGCCGACCGCGGCTTCACCCGCCGTGAAGATCACATCTACCACGGTCACGGCGGTCGCGTCATCGACTACCGCGAAGATCGCATCTACTGCGGTCACGGCGGTCGCGTCATCGACTACCGCGAAGATCGCGTCCACCTCGACTGCGTCAGCACCATCTACGACCGCGTCAACGGCGACTGCGGTGACCACACCCGCGGTCACCAGAAAAATCGCATCTACTGCAACCCCGGCACGAAACAAGTCTACACCGACCTTCTTGTCCGCGCCCCGGATGAAGCCAAAATCTACGCCAATCGCGTCTCCGCATCGCGGAGTCGCCAGTAGCAGTGGCCGTGGCACCCGCCACGTCGCTGTGATCTTCGACTCTGAGCATAGCTCAGACGAAGGAAGCAGGACTGGGAGCATCAGCCCCACTCGGCGGGTTTACCCCGCGCAAGTCTATATGGCCAGCCCACCACGATCCAACGGCGGGGAACCCGTATACCCGCTGGAGGTGACCATGCCGGACAGGGTGACAAGACTCACCATCACTCAGGAGATGGCGATCCAGGCCATGAAGCACGTGGACGAAGGCACGTTCCCTTCACCAGATGAACCCCGAGAAGACCAACTGGCGGTCCAATACTTGCTTTGGAAGGAGTCCGAGCGAGTCCGCCAAGAGAAGGCCGATCTGATTCGGCGCAAAGAGTTAGCCGACGCGTCGAGTGCCAGGAGGGCAGCACACTCGTTTTTGGCCGGATCAGAGGAAGTCTCGCAAGGAGGACGTCACAGGGCTCGCATGCCACGGGTGCCAGAAGCTGATCGCGTCCACCTCACTCGCAATTTGGAGTCGTCATTCATGACGGAAGATGCGGACGGAATCCCCGTCCCCAAGACACCCGCTTCGGCCCTCATGGCGGTCGAAACCTACCTGCGACTAACACAGCCGCTGGAGGGTGACGCCCACGCCCGCCTCCACAGGCGACAAATTCAATCCCTCAGGGAAGTCGAGGAAGTCTTGGCAAAGTCAGCACCAGCAGGAAGGGTGCACGAGAATCGAGACTGCCGCGATCGTGAACCCGCACCACTTGCAGACCCAGCCCCAATTCGACTGCGACAGCCGCAGCCAGGCGAAGATGTCCGTAACGTCGTCGCACAGAGAAGGGTGGACCGCAGTCGACGGCTGCGAGCGGCGAGTGCACAAGCCAACGACTACGACGACGACTTCGAGCCACGCGGAGCCGCATGTTTCAGCTTCAACATCCGCGACACGAAGATGCCCAAAGGCTTCAAGCTAACAGCGGAGACACCCAAGTATGACGGGAAGCAGGACCCAAGGGACTGGCTGGAAGACTACCTCATCGCGTGCAGCTGTCAAGGTGGTACTTCGACTACTGCCATGCAGTACATCCAGTTGATGCTCACGGGATCTGCTCGCGGGTGGCTCAACACTCAGCCCAGGGACGCTTTCAGCACCTGGGACGAGTTCAGGAACGCCTTCGTGAAGAGTTTTCTGGGGACATACGCAAGGCCAACAACCCTCATTGAGCTCCAGGCGTGCAAGCAAGGTCGAGACGAGCCACTCCGTTCGTACATCCAGCGGTGGACCTTACTTCGCAACACCATGGACGGAGCCACCTCAGAAGACAGGGTAATGGACGCATTCATGCACGGCGTTTACCGCCGCGACCTCCGTGAGGAGTTTGGTAGGCTTAGGCCGAGGAACATGATCGAGCTCATGCAGATAGCCAACCAGTGGGCAGATGGAGAAGACTCTGTTCATGATGCACCACGATCCCCGAGGCAAGAAGCAGGACCTAGCAACTGGCGAGAAGGGCGCCTGAAGAAGAAGCCGCGTTACGTCGGCAACGACTCGATTGAGTTAGTAGCGGCAGGATTCGAAACCCCCCGTGAGAATGAAAGGCAGTACAACCAAGACGGCGGCAGCAGCTACCATAGAGACGGAAGTCGCAAGCGCGAGTGGCGGAGACGCCCACTGACTGAAGAAGAAGAGTTAGAGCAACCTTGCAAGCATCACATGTTCAGGGACCCAGAAACAGGCAAGTGGGGATCCCGCCACCTATTGAAGGATTGCAGAAAGGCGTAAGATATACAGGGCGTTTGCGCGAATAGTCCCTCAGAACGGACAGCGTGATAATCAAGCGGCACCCGTGGCACAGCCAGCCGCACAGCTGGCCCTCCAGGCGCCACCTCCTCCTCCAGTCGCCAACCCAGCGCAAGCAGCGCTGGCCTTCTACCCGCAACAGCAACAACAGCCACAGCCACAGCCGCAGGATCCTGCTAACGCGTTCCCAGCAGCACGTGGGCAGATCAACATGATACAGAAGGGACGTCCTTCCAACAGGACCCAGAAAATCATCACCCGCCAGGTCTACCAAGCACTCACCAATCCACCTGCAGTACCCGATTACCTGAGAGGCTCAGAAACGGCGATCACTTTCTCCAGAGCGGACCACCCGCCGGCGATACCACGACCCGGGCACGCTACTCTGGTAGTCGAAGCTCAGATCGGGGAGTACACCTTGAAGAAGGTATTCATGGATGGAGGCAGCGGTATAAATATCATCTTCGCCGACACCCTAAGAAGGATGAACAGGTCAACATCCAACCTAACGCCATCAGCAAATACCTTCCACGGTATTGTACCAGGGCAAGCAGTCACGCCCATGGGAACAGTTACACTCGACGTCATATTCGGCACACTCGAAAACTTCCAGCGAGAGGCGATCGACTTCAAGGTAGTCGACTGGAAGTCACAATATCATGCCATACTGGGTCGTCCGGCCTTCGCCAGATTCATGGCAGTGCCCCATTACGCCTACCTCCTGCTCAAGATGCCGGGACCAAAGGGTGTCATCACGGTGAAAGGCGACTTCGACCGGTCTGACAGCTGCGACCGCGAGTTCAGCAGGATTTCTGAGTTCTTCGGGATGGACGAGCACCTGGAGATGATGGCAGTCGACAACGACAGGACTATGTTTCCACCACGGAAGAAATCGTCCAAGGAATCTGGATTCAACGCAAGCGACGACACAAGGGCCCATCAGGTACACCCGACGGACGCCGACAAGACGGTCAGGGTGTCATCAAGCCTGACTAGCGCATAGGAAAGCGCGCTCGTCGAGTTCCTGCGCGAGAACTGGAAGATATTCGCCTGACAACCTTCTGACATGCCAGGTATACCAAGGGAACTCGCCGAGCACTCCTTACGCGTCCGTAAAGACGCTAGACCAGTCAAGCAGACCTTGAGACGCTTCGCGGGTCCTAAGAGAGATGCTATCAGCAAGGAGATCGACTGGCTGCTTCACGCCGGATTTATTCGGGAAATAAAGGATTCAGAGTGGGTTGCAAACCCGGTACTGGTGGAAAAGAAGAAGACGAAGAAACTCCGCATGTGCGTCGACTTCACCGCCATCAACAAATGCTGCCCCAAGGATCACTTTCCGCTCCCGCGGATTGATCAGATCGTCGATTCGACTGCAGGCTGTGCACGCCTATCCTTCCTGGATGCCTACTCTGGGTACCAGCAGATCAGGATGAAAGTCGAGGACCAGGAGAAGACGGCGTTCATCACACCACACGGTGTATTCTGTTACCAGATGATGCCCTTCGGGTTGAAGAACGCTGGAGCCACATACCAGCGCACGATGCAGGCCTGCTTGAAGGAGCTCATAGGACAGATCGTCCAGGTCTACGTCGATGACATAGTCGTCACCACCCGCACAGAGGACAGCCTCATCGACGACCTCCGCAAGGTCTTCGATGCGCTTAACGAGTACCAGATCAAGTTAAACCCAGAAAAGTGCGTCTTCGGCGTCCCAGCCGGAGAACTACTGGGGTACCTTGTCTCTGCGAGAGGAATCGAAGCCAACCCTGAGAAGGTGCAGAACATACTCGATATGCCTGCACCGACCAAACTTCATGAAGTACAACGCCTAGCCGGCAGAGTCGCAGCACTCAGTCGGTTTATTAGCAAGTTGGGAGAAAAGGCCCTGCCCTTCTACCAACTGATGAAAAAGGCAGACAAGTTCGAGTGGACAGAGGAGGCACAAGATGCATTCGACAAACTGAAGCAGACCCTCACAACCCCTCCAGTGCTGGTGGCACCACATGAGAACGAGCCGCTGTACCTATATGTGGCAGCCACGAACAGGGTGGTCAGTACCGTACTCGTAGTCGAGCGGGAGGAAGAAGGAAAGAGTCACCCTATTCAGCGACATGTGTATTACCTCAGCGAGGTGCTAACTGATTCCAAGCAGCGATACCCGCACTACCAGAAACTGGCATACGGAGTTTTCATGACGTCCAGGAAGGTGGTCCACTATTTCTCCGAGCACCCGATCACGGTGGTAAGCTCCTCTGCCCTATCCGACATCCTCACTAACCCAGCCGCGACAGGAAGAGTCGCCAAGTGGGTTGTCGAGTTAGGGCCATGGGGGCTGAAGTACGCACACCCGAAGGCAATCAAGGCCCAGGTCCTCCCAGAGTTCACCACAGAATGGATAGAAGCACAACTGCCCGACGAGCCCGACTTGTCCAATGCATGGACAATGTATTTTGATGGATCCAAGAAATTCAACTCAGCCGGAGCAGGAGTCGTGCTCATTTCACCTAAAGGCGACAAGCTGAAGTACGTGCTGCAGATGAAGTTCCCAACTCCTTCCAACAACGAAGCAGAGTACGAAGCGCTGATCCACGGCATGCGGATGGCCCAGAACTGCGGCGCCACTCGCCTCATGATCTACGGCGACTCCTATCTGGTTGTGCAGCAAACCATGAAGCAGTGTGATGCCATCGCTGACAACATGATAGCCTACAGGGAGCTGTACAATCAACTGGAAGGCCTCTTCGACGGCTGTGAGCTGCGGCACATCGGCCGCGAAAGCAACGAAGAAGCTGACGTCCTGGCCAACCTAGGATCGGATCGAGCTCCGGTGCCACCCGGAGTCTTCCTCGAGTGCATCACACAGCGCTCAATCAAGGTCCGGCCCCCGCCAGGACCCTCTACATCGACAACAAGCACCGCCAACCCGCCAAGCACGGAGAAGGAGGTCATGGAGATAATGCTAGTCGAGCCCACGTGGACAAGCCCGTATCTGGCCTACATGCTGCACCAGCGGCTGCCGGAGAACCCAGTCGAAGCCAAGCGCATCGTCCGCCGTTCCAAAGGCTTCACCATCATCAACGGCGAGCTCTACAAGAGAAGCATCTCAGGAGTCCTCCAAAGGTGCATCGATCCAGCCGACGGCCAAGCAATCTTACTCGACATCCACGCCGGCATATGCGGGCACCACGCAAGCAGTCGAGCACTGGTGGCCAAGGCCTTGCGAGCAGGGTTCTACTGGCCCACCGCAATGCAAGACGCAGAAGAACTGGTCAGAAAGTGCGTTGGCTGTCAGGAGTTCGCCAACAAGCCGCATGCACCAGCGTCGGCACTGAAGACAATACCACTCGCGTGGCCCTTCGCGCAATGGGGGCTCGACATGGTAGGTCCCTTCAAGAAATCCTCCCCAGGTGGGCATACTCACCTCCTGGTGGCAGTCGACAAGTTCACGAAATGGATCGAGGCGGTCCCAATCACAAGCTCAACCGCAACCTCAGCGGTCAACTTCATCAGGTCAATCATGTTCAGGTTCGGTGTGCCACACGGCATCATCACCGACAACGGGACGAACTTCACGGCCGAAGAATTCAGGGATTTCTGCTCTGAACAAGGTGTCAAGCTCAGCTATGCATGCGTCTCGCACCCGCAGTCCAATGGGCAAGTCGAGAAAGCCAACGGCCTAGTCAGCAAAGGCATCAAGAAGCGCCTGCGAGTACCATTGAAGCGAGCCGCAGTAACCTAGGTGGAGGAGTTACCAAGCGTGCTGTGGAGCCTACGCACCACGCCAAACAGATCTACCCAGTATACACCATTCTTCATGGTGTACGGTGCCGAAGCAGTCCTGCCCTGCGACATCAAATTTGACGCTCCACAAGTGGTGGCATACGACGAGTCTGATGCTGAAGAGGCACTTGAAGATGATGTGGATGTCCTGGATGAAGCACGCGACATCGCCCTCAGCCGCACAGCCGTGTACCAACAAGACCTGCGCAACTACCACGGTCGGCGACTGCGGCCTAGAGCATTCGTCCCAGGGGACCTGGTTCTCCGGCTCAAGCAGAAGAAGGTGCACAAACTCGCCTCCCCATGGGAGGGGCCATACATTGTGACAGAGGCAATCGGCAACGGAGCTTACCGCCTGAAGGACTCGAAGATAGGGACAGTCTGCAGCAATCCGTGGAACGTGGCACAGTTACGCCGCTTCTACGCCTGATCAACCCCAGCTTGTAAGCTTCACCTTGTTAAGTAGCAGGAGGTTTCTTACGCACTCTTTCCCTCGCCAGGGTACCTAAGGGGACTGGAAGGGTTTTAACGAGGCGGCCTGTTTGCGAGAATCAATAAAGATATTTGAAGGAAAAGACTCATCATTTCTTCCTTCGCGAGCAATCAACCTAAATCCTAGGCCGCCACTCGAACCACTCGGGGGCTCGCGCCATACAGGTCTAAGTCCAGCCTAGGCCGCCACTCGAATCACTCGGGGGCTGCGCCACACAGGCATAACTCGAAAATCCTAGGCCGCCACTCGAACCACTCGGGGGCTCGCGCCATACAGGTCTAAGTCCAGCCTAGGCCGCCACTCGAATCACTCGGGGGCTGCGCCACACAGGCATAACTCGAAAATCCTAGGCCGCTACTCGAACCACTCGGGGGCTCGCGCCATACAGGTCTAAGTCCAGCCTAGGTCGCCACTCGAATCACTCGGGGGCTGCGCCACATAGGCATAACTCGAAAATCCTAGGCCGCCACTCGAACCACTCGGGGGCTCGCGCCATACAGGTCTAAGTCCAGCCTAGGCCGCCACTCGAATCACTCGGGGGCTGCGCCACACAGGCATAACCCGAAAATCCTAGGCCGCCACTCGAACTACTCGGGGGCTCACGCCATACAGGTCTAAGTCCAGCCTAGGCCGCCACTCGAATCACTCGGGGGCTGCGCCACACAGGCATAACTCGAAAATCCTAGGCCGCCACTCGAACCACTCGGGGGCTCGCGCCATACAGGTCTAAGTCCAGCCTAGGCCGCCACTCGAATCACTCGGGGGCTGCGCCACACAGGCATAACTCGAAAATCCTAGGCCGCCACTCGAACCACTCGGGGGCTCGCGCCATACAGGTCTAAGTCCAGCCTAGGCCGCCACTCGAATCACTCGGGGGCTGCGCCACACAGGCATAACCCGAAAATCCTAGGCCGCCACTCGAACTACTCGGGGGCTCGCGCCATACAGGTCTAAGTCTAGCCTAGGCCGCCACTCGAATCACTCGGGGGCTGCGCCACACAGGCATAACTCGAAAATCCTAGGCCGCCACTCGAACCACTCGGGGGCTCGCGCCATACAGGTCTAAGTCCAGCCTAGGCCGCCACTCGAATCACTCGGGGGCTGCGCCACACAGCCATAACTCAAAATCCTAGGCCGCCACTCGAACCACTCGGGGGCTCGCGCCATACAGGTCTAAGTCCAGCCTAGGCCGCCACTCGAATCACTCGGGGGCTGCGCCACACAGGCATAACCCGAAAATCCTAGGCCGCCACTCGAACCACTCGGGGCTCGCGCCATACAGGTCTAAGTCCAGCCTAGGCCGCCACTCGAATCACTCGGGGGCTGCGCCACACAGGCATAACTCGAAAATCCTAGGCCGCCACTCGAACCACTCGGGGGCTCGCGCCATACAGGTCTACGAGGGCAAAATCACACATTATACATCACATAGGCATACATACATGCATATTTATGTTACAAGCTAACATCATACAACAAACTGCTATTCTTAGTCGACAGGCTCTTCCTTTGGCGCATCCAGTGGCCCTACACGTCGCTCTGTATGATTCAGGACCTGTTGCATCACCTGACGTGCGGCCTCAAGGGATTCAGCATAATCAACATCTCTAGGCAAGCCATCAAGTATTCTGTCCAAGGGAACATGAGGTCGATGCAGTCGAACATAGGCAAACGCCGTGTTGGCCCCGGCAACAAGCTGACCGAAGACGACCCCCTTCAACGCCCTGCTACTGCGGAACCTATCCAACAGCGCGGGCAACCCTTCCGGCTGCTCATCAAGGGGGAAGAACACTTTGTTGATTTGCCAGAGTGCTTTCCTGCAACCTTCAAGAATCAACGCAGCCCGCCAGGTGCGATCCAGCATCCGCGCGAGTACACGGCCCTCTTCCTTATGTACCCAGAATTGGCGAGCTTCGACCGAGCTACCGGTGGCTTCCACCTCCACGCGCTCGTTCACTCGAGTGTTTTCGGCTTGCCAGTCGGGGTTAACAACTGCAATTCACGGGTCAAGATGCAGAACAACACAAGCATGAAAAAATCAAAGCGAAGCAGCTAGAGTCCAACCTTGCAGCTGTCGACATATCAGATCAATTTGGTCAAGAAGGAACCGTTCGCGCTGATTGAACGGCCCAGCGGAACGCACCTTGAGGCGTTCAAGCTCCACTTCAGCTATCCGCAGCTTCGACTCAAGTTCAACGATCTTGTTCCTCATATAGTTAAACACCCGCTGGTCGTTCACGCTTCGTGTGGAAGTTGGACCAGCTGGGTGTTGTTGGCGAGCGGACACAGCAGAAGAGGCACCCTCACCCTCATTCACACAGGCGGCCTCGGCGACTTCAGGAGCAGCATTTTGATCCGGCTGCCAAGTCATGTGGTGTCAAACAGAAGCCATATTCATTATAGAAAAAGACTCGACGAGGTACATTCACATGAAGGAATCAGAAAATGCATTGATAAAGAGACTTCATCAAGTTCACTACAAAAGGCGAATCAAAAGGGAACCCTACTATACAGACTACACTGCCGACTCCGACTGCGAGCGACTCTTCTTGGAGGCTAACTCTGCAGCCCTGGCAAGCTTCTTCTCAAAGGTATCAATTAGCTTAACAGCTAACTGACTCGCTTTCGCCTTGACGCTGTTTAGCGACTTGGTCTTGCCATCGGGCTTTCGAGGAAAGTCGTTGATAACTGCCTCGAAGTCGCCTGCAACCTCATGACCAAGCAAAAGCCGGAAAGTGAACTCTGAGCCGCGTACCGTCTGAGCACGCGTGTAGTCCGCTAAGGTGGTCGCCTCGCCTTCAAATGGGGCCGCAAGTCCATCAACATCGGCCGGCAACGCCTGGTTGGGGAAGATGCCCCGATGCACACTCGCCAGGGCATCTTTCGACTTCTGCAGCGCCGCTGAAGATTGCTGCAGGGCAGTCGAAGCATACGCATGGGCGCGGTCAACAAAGCCAACAGCCGTCTCCAGGTCGACACTCTCACTGGAAGTATCCTCTGGAGGAGCGCCTCCGCACGGCTCTGAACAACGAAGATGACCACACTTGTGACACATCCGAAGTCAACACAAGACAAAGTAGGCAGTGAGCCGAGATACTTACCTCCGATTGCATGGGCGAGTCCAAGCAAGCGTTCAACCTGGGTCTTCTCTAGTTCACCCCGGGTTTGCTCACGCTCTTGAGCTGCACCCAGGGACTTCTCCAGCTCGGCGACCCGCCTCGCCAGACTCTCCCTTTCGCCTGTGAATCACAGGATCAAAGTAAAAAACAAAGATAGTCGACACAACTCCTGAATGCACGGGTTGGTACTCACTGTTGGCTCGCTCCAGAGCAATGCGGAGTTGACCCTCCTCCTTCTCCATGCGCATGAAGGACTTGGCTCCCTCCAGCAGCTGGCGACAAAAAGGCTGTGCAAAGGAGCAAAAGCGTCAATCTGTGCCCGACTATCCTAGTCACGCACATCTTCGGGGGCTACTCCCATCGGGAGCGCTGTTCGCGCACCCGACACAAGAATCTGCAAGGTCAAGACAGAGTATACTTACGTGCCCAAGCAGCTCAGCATCCACTGCAGTTGTATCAGCAGCTTTTTCTGGCCCCTTGGAGGTTGACGTCTTCAACGTCAAGGGATTATTGGCCTCAGGCGCCTCTTCGGGTGCCCCAGTGGTTCGCTCCGGGACAGCCGCGGATTGATGTTCCTCTTCTCGAGGCGAAGAGCCATCTCCACCAGTGTGATGGCTGTGTAAAGAAGCAAAACTTCAGAAAAGCATCTGAGGAGTCGAAAGAAGAACAAAGACAAAAAGGCGTACTCGCAGAGGCTTACCTGTTGACATCTTCATCCTCGCTGCTCATGGGAGGAGATGCCATCCCCCCAAACCCAGCGGGCGGCGCTGAATTCAGTGGAGACACGAACAGCGGATCTACCGGCTCACTCGCATCGGAGGATGAGTCGCGGGCTTCCTTGTCCTCCGCAGCCACTTCCTTCAAAGGAGACGACCCCGAGGTGGAGTCGACATTCCTTCATCTTAGCCGCTTCCGCAGCGGCTCTTCGTCTTCATCATCCTCTTCCACTTCCTCATTCGGCGAGTGAGCAGAAGGGAGTTCATCTTCATCGTCGTCTTGCTCGACGACTGTGGCCTCGTCGTGAGGTCCATTCTCCATCAGCGGAGGAAGGCTCACATAAGCCCTTCGATCCTGACGAGCAGCGAGGAGAAAAGCGAGTCAAGAAAAACAGTCGACTAAAGCAAAGCAAAGAGAATTCAAGGTGCTTACATTAGGCACGGGATTGTTTGGCCCGTATGGTTCGACCGGGCAGTTCACGTTGCACGGATCGGCGGCCCGAAGGCTGGTGATGTTCTTCACCTTAGTCGCGATCTGTGCGTCATCAAGCGAGGTGTCGACTGCAAGCTCCCACATTGGCTCGCGTCGACGCAGCGGCTGCACCTTCAGCTTGTGGAAAGTCGCGATAAGGTGAATGCCACCTGTCTCGCGTCCGAGCGTCGTCAGCAACCCGCGGAGCAGCGCCAGCAGTGGCTTGGTCGACTCCTTGTCCTCCTTTGACAGAGGGTGCGACCAGGCCTTGGTCCTTCACAGAGGTCGATCAGCGGCGAACTCGGGAAGGCCTTCTTGGTCCCACTTGATGTAGAACCATTTCTTCCGCCAGTTCTGGACGGAGTCGGATTTCTTCAGCTGGAAGAAGCTTGTGTCGCCGCGCAGCTGGATTCCAAAGCCGCCCACGGGAACGTCTGCTTCGACCGCCCCACCATCCGTCGCACCATGAAGAGCGACTTCCACAGGTTCCAGTTGGGTGCGATCCCCAAAAAGCACTCGCATAACACAATGAAGCTCGCGATGTTCAATACGCTGTTGGGATTCAGATCATGGATCTGAATCCCATAGGCGTAAAGAAGACCACGAACAAAATCGTGGATGGGGAACCCGAAGCCCCGTGGAAGGAATTCCACGAAGCACACGCGCTCCCCATCGCGAGGAGAGGGGATCACATCCTTACCGGGGGCGCGCGTCGTCGCCGTGCTCGTCGGCGGCAGCAATCCTTGTTCGCGGAGGGCGTCCAGCTCCGCCGCCTTCACGAAAGATTTCCCCCAGTCGCCCTCCAACTTCTTCATGCCGGCGTCGTCGCCGGCGGCGGGGCCTTCCGCTCCCTTCACCCTCTTCTGGCCCATGGTGTTAGCGGGGAAGGAGAGAGTTTTCAGGTGAACTGGGCGCAAGGGCAGCAATGGAGGAACAGCACTGGAAGAGAAAGCAAAAAGCAGAGGAGATGGCGGCGAAATGAGGAAGGCGTGAACTATTCCCCACCGCGGTGAAGGTTATGTACCGCGGAGTCAGTTCATCCTGGCCGTCCTCCACGACGCGGCAATTCGAGGCAACATCCGGCCGTCCACGTGTTGCGCGGAGATAGCAACCGTCGCCGGCCACGCCGCCCACTACGCGCGGGAATCGAGGCGCCATCATCATACCACGAAAATTTCGCGCCCAACGGTCAGAACAGTCAATACTGACACCGGGACCACTCTGTTACGTCCCATCGGATGCAGAGCACGCCGAAAACGTCAGCCCTGACGTCAGCAGCGGAGGCGTGTCAAGTAAGCTAACGGGCTAATGGAGCACCCGGACAGTTTTTTCGAGTGCAACAAGGAACAGTAAGCTCTGAGAGCTGAGTCGACTCGATAATCCATTCGAGTGAGACAAGTACATAGTAAGCTTTACAAAGCTGATGACACCCGAATTCATCATTCGAGTGGACTCCAACCAGTAAGCTTTCAGAGCTGAGTTTAAGTCGATTCCGTAGGCCATCAAGGCTGAGTACAAAGTAAGTCGAACAAGGCCAGTTTTGACTTGGGCATTTCGAGTCATCTTTTTACTCCCATCGGGAGCGGGCTTTTCGACTGAAGAAAAATTGAGCTTAACCTCAATTGCAAGCAATTCAGCTTAATCTCGGGGGCTACTCCCATCGGGAGCGCTGTTCGCGCACCCGATGACTAAGGACAACGACAGTCGAAAGCTGGCGAGTCAAGAAGATCATGAAGCGCACTCGATTATCCAAGACAGTAGCAGCCGAAGATTGGCTCGTGAAGGAGTCAGGTGGCGTGCCCGGAGGAAGGAGTCCTTTACTCGACTCTGCGATTCGACTAAGCACTCGGGGGCTACTGTCGTGGGGCTACCTTTCGGGTACCCCACGGTGGTAGTACCTGGGTCACGCCAAAGGAGGCCCATGAAGTGTACCATGTGGCCCAAGTAGCCGGGAAGCCGGTGATGATCTTCCTTATTTTGTAACATGCAATCCGCACCGTCCACCCGAGACCTGGCCTGTGATATAAAGGCCAGGAGGGTGCGTCGTCTAGGTCGAGCAAGCAGCACACAAACCCTAGCGAGATTGCATCTCGCCATTGTAGCCACCTTGATAATTCCATACAAGCAGGAGTAGGTCTTTACCTCACCTCGAGGGGCCGAACCTGGGTAAATTTGCCCCCTGTTAGCCGTCTTAGCCACCAACGTTCATACTCTCTCCCCCTCAATCAACCCGGGGTACACAACCTTGGGATTTGCCGAGTCCACTACTCGTCAAGAACCATGTGTTTGTATTTGACGATATGTGACCCAAGTTCTTGGTTAGAAGAACATGTTAAATGAGGAGTCATTTTTCTATGGAGTTGAGATAATAGAATCTAGAGATTGGTAGACTTGGTTGAAGTCATAAAACCAAACTATATTGGGGATCTCATGATAGCAGAAGCGCAGCGAAAGCATGATCGGAAATATCGAAGTGACATGATTGCACTATCGATTTGTGAGTCTACAACATATAGGAGTATATGATTAATTCAAGGATTAAAAGATATAATATTATGGTTTGAGAATTTGTTTCAAGACTGAGTGAGTTCCGGGTGCACATGCTATGAGAAAGTCCTCTTGACTGATCATACGTCATGTAGGCATAAAAGGGAACGAAAATCTCACTCTCTAACCAAATATATTATATTCATCATATGATGATGGGAGTTTATCATGTGATGATATGAGGTTTATCATGTGATGATAAATAATGTCAAATTAGGTGACATTGACGTTTTGCAAAGAACATAAAGAACTGTATAGTACAGAGCACGGACAGAACCTCTTCCACGAGCAAACATGATCAGCACTGAGACTCCATGAGTGTTAGACACCATGAGTGTTGGATCGAGAAAATGTAAACTAGATTATTGACTCTAGTGCAAGTGGGAGACTGTTGGGAATATGCCCTAGAGGCAATAATAAAATGGTTTATTAGCATATTCATGTTTATGATAATAGTTTATTATCTATGCTATAATTGTATTAACCGGAAACATAATACATGTGTGGAATATAAACAAACAGGTGTCCCTAGTAAGTCTCTACCGGACTAGTTCGTTAGTCAAGAGATGGTTAGAGTTTCCTAACCATGGACTTGTTATAGTCACTTGATAACGGAGTCATATCATTAGGAGTAATGATGTGATGGACAAGACCCAAATAATAAGAGTTGCAATTGATCGTGTCACAACAGTTTTATTGCCAACAGTTTTTAATATGCCAAGTATAGTTTCCTTAGACCATGAGATTATGTCACTCCCGTTTACCGGAGAGTACTTTGTGGACATCAAACGTCACTTCGTAACTGGGTGATTATAAAGGTGGCTTTCAGGTGTCTCCGATGGTATTTGTTTGGGTGACATGAATCAAGACTGGGATTTGTCCTTCCTGTGACGGAAAATGATATCTCTGGGCCCCTCTCGGTAATATAGCATCAGAAAGGTTTCAACCATGTGATTAGTGTTAATCACGGAGATCCTATATTATGGATGAGTAAAGAGAATTTTGCCAGGGTAACGAGATGAAACTAGATATGGGGATATCGACATCGAATCTCGGGCAAATTAAATATCGATGAGACAAAGNCGATTATTCAAGACAGTAGCAGCCGAAGATTGGCTCGTGAAGGAGTCAGGTGGCGTGCCCAGAGGAAGGAGTCCTTTACTCGACTCTGCGATTCGACTAAGCACTCGGGGGCTACTGTCGTGGGGCTACCTTTCGGGTACCCCACGGTGGTAGTACCTGGGTCACGCCAAAGGAGGCCCATGAAGTGTACCATGTGGCCCAAGTAGCTGGTGAAGCCGGTGATAATCTTCCTTATTCTGTAACGTGCAATCCGCACCGTCCACCCGAGACCTGGCCTGTGATATAAAGGCCAGGAGGGTGCGTCGTCTATGAAAGGCAGCACACAAACCCTAGCGAGATCGCATCTCGCCATTGTAGCCACTTTGATAATTCCATACAAGCAGGAGTAGGTCTTTACCTCACCTCGAGGGGCCGAACCTGGGTAAACTCGCCCCCTGTTAGCCGTCTCAGCCACCAACGTTCATACTCTCTCCCCCTCAATCAACCCGGGGTACGCAACCTTGGGATTTGCCGAGTCCACTACTCGTCAGGTGGACAAAGCTGCTGGCCACTGCATTGGACTGTTCTTAGACCTTTGATACGTCCCAGACGTATCTATAATTTTTGATGTTCCATGCTTGTTTTATATCAAATGCCACATATGTTTATTATGTTTTATATCATTTTATGGATTTATTGGACTAACCTATTAATAGTGGCAAAAATGTACAATGTTCTTGTTTTACACTTTGATGTGTAGGAAAATTGATAAGAACGCAAAAGGAGCCCGAAGGTGGAACCCTGAATCTGTCTCCACCAGATACTTTTTAAAGATGTCCTCGAACCGACCCGAAGACGACGTCAAATAAAAAATCTTGGTCGCAAAAGTTTCTGGAAATTTTCCGCTGATCGACGTGGACCTGGACATTTTCCAAAATGGGCCCGACAGCGCCCAGACGGGGCCCGGGCGCGTCCCAAAAGTCAGCCGCGGCCAAGGGTCACCTGGCCGCCTCCTCCACCGCCTCGCGTCGCCCCTTCGCCTATAAAGACCTCCTGACCTAAAACCTACGACGCCTGATCGATTTCTCCAAAAAAAAATTTCCTAAGCTCTGCCGCCACCAAAAACCCTATTTTGGGGGACAGAAGTTTCTGTTCCGGCACCCTGCCGGGATTGGGAATTGCCCCCGGAGCCATCTTCATCGACGTTGATGCCTCATGTGATGCAGCGGGAGTAGTTCTTCATCGGGGCTGAGCGCTCTACTAGTACCTATGTGGTTATATCTCTCTCTCCCATGATGTGATCTTTATGTGATCGTGAGCATTGTAATATAGTTGAACTCATGTATGTTTTTCCCCTTCATTATGTATGGATATGTTGCTCAATTTATCTAGTATAATTTTCGGAATCAATGTTGACAACACAAAGTCTTGGTGGCAGTGTGGATGGCGTGAGCGAGGCTGGGGGAAGGTACGTGAGCAAGGCGATACTTGCTCTCGCTTAAAGCGATATATAGGGGGTCTCGGCCACAGTGCTCACTTGCCTGTCACAACTTCTTTGAGAGAAAAAAAAATCCCTTTACCAACTTTATTTGCTTGGAGAAAAAGTCGTCGCCTTGATGTCGAGTTGTTACTCCTATTGACCGGCAAGCCAGGAGATGTCTCTCATACCAGTTTATTTGAAATTTAATTGTTTCATTGCACGCATAGTAACATGCCTCCTGTAGTGTTTTTTTTTACGAAACACAGTACAACACGGACGTTTATATACACGTGCATACATTTCCCTACGAACGCAAGTACGGACATCTATCTTTATGAGCACCTTCGAATACTGAGCCGGCGGGTCAAGTCTTAAAATTAACAAAGTCACCAAAGGTGTCTCGCTATCAACAGTAACGTTGCCTCCCATAACAAAATAAGAAACACCAGTATTAAACCTGAAATTTAAACTATGATGGGTTGAGGATACAACCACCCTCATAACGATCCAACCACAGGTTGCTTATCTCCTCGTGTAGTGGCCCCGGATACCGCACTACGAGTTACAGTACCGCACTACGAGTTAAGTTCCACGATATTACGGTTCCTAACAATTATACCGCAGTTAGTGCTATGGTGGTGTGCATCTGTACATATATTTTTAAATTTCAAATACGGTACATAGTTTGATGTCGAGCGAGTACTACTCATGCCAGTTTTTCCTTTCTTTTTTTGAAGTTTAGTTTATTTTAAATTTAATAGTTTCATTGCACGCGTCTGTAACATGCCCTCATAGTGGCGCCGTGTACGAACATACAATACTGGTAGGAATGAAGCTCCACGATCGCTTTTCCGAAGAATTATACCCCTCTTAATTCTGTGTCTGTGCAACTCTGCATATTTTATTTTCAGATACGGTACACAGTGACGGATAAATAAATCTAGGAATGAGGAGATGGCCAGTTCGGGACACACGCACGATGGTTGATTCCTTCATGCATCATGCATGGCCCGTACCTATCACGAGAACAGATGAATCTAGGGGGACCACCCGCAGCAGGCATAAAAGACCCACACCCAGCACCACGGTTAATCATCGGCGATTGCGTCGCTGTCAAAGCACTGCTAACCACCACGAGACTCCAATCTCTGAAGCTCAGGAAGATCATGGAAGAATCGTCGGTGTCCCGGTCCTTTTAGGTGGGCATGCATGCTCCGTCGTGCCGGGTCTCCTAGCTTTTGTCATCCATCCAACGAACGCACGTTCGACGCCGTCGGTTTGCGGACCTGCTTGCCTCTTTACATGTCATCTTATCCCCGGCCGCCTTGATGACTCCACTGGATGGATGGGTATCTAATCCATCGACGTACTACTCCGGATTAAGAGCCCAGCTCGATCGTGAGTCACCTCAACGTCATGGCCAACACCCGAACTGAACTTACGCTTTTAATTAATCCGTGGGCTTATTGGGAGGGCAGGAATAGTAAGGATATATGTTGTTTTTTCTTATGTTCATATTCCTTCATTTTCCAGGCGATACCTAATACCTTTAAAGAATCCAATTACAATCCATACACACACGCGATCGCTTAAGATCGACCAAGTCACTATATGTGTCTAGCTATAACGGAAACATCACATCCCACTTAAAAGACCACTATGTCTAATAAGAACTTGAAAGACATCAAACTTACGGAGTTACGGTTAGATTTGCTATGGGCTAAGAATATAACCACTCCACTAACCATGTTGGTTCTCTTTGTCAGGTAGCTTGTCAGAGGCGGAGCTTGGGCTGGATGCCTGGGAGTAGCTAGGCTACAAATGTCGAACCTTGTAACATGGGATCATTTCCTTCATAAATGAAATCGAGTTTCTTCTAGACATTTTTGTGCAGTTTGGTAAAACATTTCTTTAGTCCTTTTTACCCGCGCCTTGTAATCTTTTGCGGTGTTGCTATTGCTCCTTTTTGTATGATCCCCTGCACAGTGGCGGACCTGCACCCAGGGCAGCCAGGGCTCTAGCCCGGTGCTTAGGCCCAAAACTATACTAAAAATACTTTAAAATTTAGAAAAAAAATCAAATAAATCGATTGCTCAAAGCCCAAACACATGGGCCAGCCCGGGGTTTGGCCCAATTCTAGGTCCGCCCCTGCCCCTGCATCCTTTTTCTTTCAATATTCAGCTAAGCCGATCCCTAATCCAACTCCTCGGTGATATTTCAGGACCTAGGGACGTGGAGGCTCTCAAGAATTTTGTGTTGAATGAAGCTGAGAAAGCAGGAGAGGCGAGGCCTGAAGATGAGCTGTAGGGTTTTGGTAGCAGACACGTGCTTATAGACAATGATACTCCGGCCAAGCAACTTCCGAATACTGCTCGACCTGTTAATTTTTTTGATCGAGTTGTCTTGTACTGCCGCCTCCTGGCGTTTGTTGCTAACTTAGAATGTTAATTTTAAGCCTTTTTCATATATTCGTGGCGCCTCCTGGAGTAAATTACTAGAAGAACCTGCTCAGATTTAAACGGTTATGTAAAATCTATCCACGGCTCGAGGAAAAAGGCATCCCAGGAAATGTGTTTTCCGGGCATAACTTTGATAAACAGGGATGAAATACAACAGCTACGCTTCGCTGTATGCCAAATTACATTGATTATTATCATTAACAAATGGCTAAAGAACTCAAATAAGCCAACACATGTAAAATGGCAAAAACAAAACTTGATCAAAATCAAGGATATGCCGGATTGCCCAATGCCCTGGCTTCGACACAAAATCATCTCTTCTGCCGCCTAGCCAGCCTAGGACCTGGAATGGTAGAAATTACATTGCTCCACAACACATCAGTAGCGGAGATTTCTGCCTCCCTTTTATTTATATAAAATACAAATCATATTTACAATTTTTGAAAAATCTGAAGATAAAAAATCCTCAATGCTGCCCATGACGTATCCCACAAATTGCAAAATCTCAAATTAAAATACTTTATTTATACAAGGTTTTCATTTTTGTGTAGCCCATGGTTCAAAGAATTTTCTCATTGTGATTTTGCATTCTTGTAGGCTACAAATATAGTTTCTGATTTTTTTCTAAAATAAAGAGATCACTTATAGAGATTAAGAGCCAAAGTCTTTATGAAATCACATCATTATCCTAACTTAAACAACAAAATTATTAGTGGAAGCATCAATTATCACTTGAGATGGCGAGTCCATTGGAGACGATGCGAAGCTGTGAGCCTGCACATGCATGACATAAATATAGTGATCATGCACGTGGGAAGCGCCCTCCATGGACGCCACCACACTAACCGTGTATCGGCGACCTCGTTGGTGGCAACGTCAATCTTCTTGTCGTCCAACACTCTCCTACCTCACTCTAGGGTTGGGTGTGTGTGTGTGTGGGGGGGGGGGGGGGGGGGCTAAAACCCTACGAGAGGGTCCATTTCTCGAGGTTCGTTTCAATCCACGTGGAACCATCAGCCTATTTTGGTCCTCTCGATCAAGACAAGTGGTCGGGACGTGACACCCTAATATCATGGACGTTTTTTAGGGATCATTCCAACATTTTTCCCTCAACAAGAGAAATTTTAGGATGCTTTCTTATTGATATGGTCGTGATATATGCACCCCCTTAGTGCACATCCTTTTTTGTTTTTCATCTTTCTCAAATATATTCATTGTACAAATAAGTGATGATATGTGTAGGTTCAAATGCACAATATGTAAAACAAAAATCACATGAAGACCCTAGCAAAAATAAAGTTAGATAACTAAATGTGTACCTACTCATCTTACAAAATAAAACAAAATTTCTTCTTGTCTTCTGGCAATTTGAACAAACACACATGATCATATCTGTTTTATGAATTTTCGCATGTTCAACTCACACAGGTTTTCACACTCTCCACCATGAGTTTCTAGGACAACCAGTGTATGGGCCCAAAATTTGGTAGCAGTAAGAGCATCTCCAACAGACGATGTAAACATGCGGTGTGCGCGAAAAACATGCGGTGCAGAGCTTTTCGAGATGCGCTATAATTTAGCGCTCTAGAGTTTCACCTTTCCCAACCGCACTAAAATAGCGCACCGCAAACACGTTATCACAAACTCGAAGATCAAAAGAGCAAAATAAAATAGACAAAGAATACAATATATTAAACATAGTTCATGCGTACAAACATAGTTCGTTGACTATATGATGCATAAAAGTAAACTAAACTACTCAAAGTAACCTAATCCTAAACTATGCATAAAAGTAAACTAATTAAAACTACTACTCCTCCTCGGTGGTGTACTCCGACGACGTCCAGAGGTCGTCCCACCTCGAATCTTCGTCGTCGTTGATGCTAGTCGGGCCAGGCTAAACGACTATTTCGACACTGTAAATCTTATTTAGCGCGCGCCAATTGGAAATGCTCTAAGGCTCTGGTAAAATTATACTATCAACAACCGATGCAATTGGAAAGCGAGATGGATAGCCACATACGAATTATACTGTAGAGCATACGAATTTCTCGACAGTACACATGGGAGATGTGCTGATCAAAAAATCTTAATACAGGAATACTCATTGAGCCGTTGAGCACATACATTTTCTCAAATTTTGTGCTAGTTGCTGTTAACGACAGTTACGGTCAGACGTAATGGATAGCCACGTAACAAAAAACCGTTGTTAATCCAGGACGTGGCACGGCGCTACTGGCCAACATTGCCCAAAGTTAAAAGTAGCAAGGCTGGGAGCCGTGACCTCAAACGCAGCAAAGGAAAATCGTACTACATTGCCCAGCACAGACCCCACCGTCCAATCCAAGATCCATGGCTGCTCGATGTGCGGGGCGGCCACCTGCCCCGAAGCGTAGCCGGTACGCGCGCGTGGGTGGCTCGGATCATCTGGATCAGCTGTGACTAGCCTTGCCGTTGCGGCTTACTGTTAGGTGGGACCCAGTGGGCATCGGGGAATGGTAGATATGCCGCCCGAGATGTGGGGTCCGAGGGAAGGACGGTCGGTCTCAGTCCACCCGCTACGACCGTCCGCTCTGCGCGTCGGCTTGTGCCGCCGTTTCGTTTTCAGCTAGACACTGCTAGTAGTGCGAGAGGCCGAGAGCTAGACAGGTGCAAAACAGGCGCCTACGGTTGTAAGAGCAACTCCAGCCGTCCCCCGAGAGCCCCCAAGACCTCCTTTTTGACGTCGGCAGCCTATTTTTCCCGTAGTCGTCCCCCCAGCGTTCCTTCAGGCTCTTTTTTCGCCGGATTTGGCCCAATTTTTATCCGGCGTCCCAGGCCGAACCCAGCCTGGGGACGCCGGCGAAAGGGAAAATGGCGCGAAAACGGCGCGGAACCGAGGGAAACCGCGCGAAGCTCCGGCGGGCCCGCCCTGTCAGCGGCTACCGCTTCGTCGTCCTCATCGCCTCGCCTTCCGCGTCGCATTACTGCTCTGCCCGCCGGTCAGGCGAACCGCCGTCGTGTCAAATCGGCCACGCGGCGGAGTTAGGCGAGCCGCAGTTACTGCCCCGCCCTCTCCCCGCCGGTATTTATTTGCTGCCCCGCCCTCTCCCCGCCCTCTCACAGCGAGCACACCCCCGCCGAGCAGGAACACATCCTCGCCGAGCACGAACCAAACCCTCGCACACACACCGGAATGGATCCAGCAAGCAGCGCGGCGGCCAACGGGTTCGGCCGGAACTGGCTCCAGGACCGGGAGGCGCGCCTGCTGCACGAGGCGGGCTACCCATGCCCGCCCGGCATGAGGCTCCCCGGAGCCTGGCGGCTCAGCCAGATGGGGTTCCCGGTCCCCCCCGCCCCCACCGGCGATGAGCGGCTGGCGGAGATCTCGCCGCCCGCGAGCAGCTGACGGAGGAGGAGCAGGCGGATCCCGTCTGGGATCCGGAGAACAACGTGACCTGGAACACGTTCTTCTCCGACCGCCGCCAGAGCGCCAGCTCAACGACTACCCCGGCCCGGCGGCCTACGCGCCCAAGCGCAACAACAGCGAGGGCCGGAAGAAATGGTGGGGCATGCCCGGCCGCTCGCTGGCGTACGTCCTCGATTACATCGAGGACGGCAACGAGCCGCGCCTTCAGGGCCCGTCGGCGGCGCGCCAAGGATGGTCGCCGCGGAGGATGTCCTTCTCGTCGTCCTCCTCCTCCGACGCCGCCCGCTCCTCTTCGGACGCCACCCGCTCGACGCCGTTCGCTCGCGTGAAGGAGGAGCCGGCGGACGAGCCGCCGCGAAGGAGCGGCTCCCGCGGCATCGTCATCAGGGAGCCCGGCGCCGGCGCCGGCACCGGCGGGAGCTCCTCCCGCCTGCTGACGCCGAAGCAGGAGCCCGACACCGGCGGCCGCGCCTTCAAGAAGGCCTTCAAGAAGAAGGCCGTCGTGAAGGAGGAGGCCTACGACGAGGACGCGGCCGTGCGGGCCGCCATGGCGGCCAGCCTCAACGACGTGCCTCCGGCGCCGGTGGACTTCGCGCTGCAATGGTCGGCCCGCGAGCACGAGCGGGAGGAGGAGAAGCGCCAACGGCGCATTGACGCCGAGGAGAAGGAGCTCCTCGCGCGCTACGAGCGCCGCCGCCGTCGTCGGGCGCTCCTCCCGCCTGCTGACGCCGGGCCGGCTTACGTCGTGCTGGACGGCAGCGACGAGGACGGCACCGGCACCGACACCGACGGGAGATCCTCCCGCCTGCTGACGCCGAAGGACGAGCCCGGCACCGGCGGCGACGGTGCTGGGTGCAGTGCTCCTGCTCCTCCTCCGACCGGTGGCGACTCCGACGACTCCGACGGCGGGGACTACACGCGGTTCTACCGCCACTTCGGCATGTAGACGCCGCGCCGCCATTTTTTTTTTAATTTTTTTTGTTTTTTGTAATCTTGTTCGAACAAATATCGTTAAGTTTGAACAAATATCGTCTATGTTTGAACAAATTTCGTCGAACACATTTTTCTGTAAATACTTCTATTGATCGGCCTGGGGGCCGCGGCTGGGAATCGACCCGCCCCCAGGCCGTTTTTTTCCGCCGGCGCCCCCCCAGCATGCCCAAAAAAACGCCAGCAATTCGGCCTGGGGGGGCCAACGGCTGGAGTTGCTCTAAGCGACTGAGACACTTACAAACAAGAATTCAGTCACGGAAAGGAAAATCGCATACAAGCATAGTGATCAGACGACATAATATACGAAGGCAATCTCTAGGATGTAAAAAAATGTTGGAAGTTTCAGCCAATTTCTATATATCCCACCACTACAAAGTACAACTACACAAACAAAAAGCGTATCTGAAACCAATTGAAGTTATTGTACAATTACATTAATTTAAAGTTAAGCAAAGAAGACTAAGACCTTAAAACATGATTGAAACTTACAAAAAATGAAACATCATGTGCTTTACCTGTTTCAAAATATGAAACAACTTGTTCTCGTTGCAAGGCATCATCCACGGTTTTACTTTTTTATAATAATTTCTTTAAACTTATCATGTTTTCATGCAAAAAAAAAAACTGAAAAACGAAGAAATGACCTGTTTATTTTCCTAAGACATTTCATCCTGTCCATAGTAATAACCAGAAGATGGACACACATTTTGTCCTTCAAGAACTTACAAGAGAAAGTAGATTTCCAATTAAAACAACATGTGTTCTACCAAATCAACTAAGATGGGAATAAATCTAATACTAGCTGAAATACTAGCTAAAAGTAGATTTAAGCTAGAGAGATACTAGCTGAAATAAGGAGAAATTGGGAAAGGGAAAACAAAACAAGCGGTGCGACCAAGCTGACTACTCTCTTAACATCATGCTTAACGCGCGTCTCTAGCCCTTGGTTCCTTTGCGAAATATGTTGTAAATACATGCATAGAACCACATGATCATCTTTTTATTAGCTCAATCGACAAATGATCGAGAATAATATCACTATTGTTCAGTGGTAATTATTTTATCAAAAGTTAGATCGTGACCCACGCAATGCATGTTGTAGATATTTGTTATAAGTTCATGCTTGGCACTTACCTAAGAAAAAACGTTGAACAGAGAAAATATGCCTTGCCTCATAGGTGTAGATGTATTCACTACCCAAAAACCGTACTTTAAAATATCCAAAAATTACAAACAAAAGTTTCGAGTGTAAAAGAGTCAATTTGCGATACTATAAAATGAGTTTTCACAAGACATTTGTTTTTTCTTTTTTACATAAGCCACAAACAAAAAAAAAATACTGCAAAACTTTGTGTAAGAACATAAAATGCCTAGATAAAAGTCCAAATTTTTTGTTTCAATTTTTCTATATTTTGAAATATATTAAAAATGAATTTTCTATCACAGGTGCATCTATAAGCCAAAACACCATGTCCTGGAACAAAAATCACTCAAACTATATACATTTGCTGGTACAAAAGAAAGGGTACCCATAGGCCATACCGCTATAGGACGTTTCGCGTCAATCCAACCGCCCACTAACATCAGTTGCCGTTCGACTCTCGCATCCTACGGTGTAGATCCGTGTACCGCCTCCGGTGACGAAAGCAACCCCAGAACAACCAACGAGGTCGAAAACCACCCAAACACATACGGACATACCCATACCCGCCGGGTGGGACCCACCCACCAGCCTTCTCCGCTACAGTTTCCACTCCGCCTCCGTTTCAATTTCCTCTCCTCTCCTCCCCTTTTCTTCTTCCAGTGTGTCGCCACTCCCTCCCTCGCTGCGGAGTCCCTCTTACAGCACACCCCACCAAACGCACGCGGAGGCACGTACACACGCGGAAGTGATCGGCGCCGCGGCGGAGAGATGGCGGCGGCGACGACGATGACGTGGCACGAGGAGCTGGCCACGCTCGTCGGCGACGCGGGCGTGCGCCTCCCCGCGGATGCGGCGCCCGCAGCGGCGGCGGCGGTTAGGGGCGGCGGCTGGTACGGGGAGGAGGAGGAGGGGAAGGTGGAGGAGGGGTGGGCGCAGCAGGCCAAGGGGTTCGCGCAGTCCACGGCGGAGATGCTGCGGGAGCTGGGGCTCGGGGTCTGGGACGTCGCCGCGCAGAGCCTCGCCGGCGCGGAGGACAGCGAGCTCGCGCGGCGGCTGCGGGGCCCGGCGGCCGCCGCGGGGAAGCGCCTCAGCTTCATGAACGAGTACCTCCCGGAGGACCGCGACCCCGCCAGGTGCTGGGTCGTCGTCGCCGCCGTCGCGCTCGTCGCGCTCCTCGGTAATTCGCCGCGGATCTTTCCCATCCACCGCTCTGCTCTACTCTCGGTACCTCGCGTGCACGTCTTTCTCTGCCTCCGGCGTGTAGTGTGGGTCGCGTCATGATATGCGCGTTACGCGTAGTATTTACTGGATTGAGGGGGGTGGATCTAACTGACCAACTCTGGGAATGAGAATTATGTGGTGCTTTTTTTTTTTTGCTCGGATTTGCTTCCGATTAAATCAGTCCCCCTCTTTCTCTACGCGGCTTTTGTTTTTCTTAATGTTGGCGAGAAAAGGTTGCAATGTGGGATCCATGCCTACTGCCTAGTGTGCTTGGGCAAACATTTGTTGGAGGGGTAGAAAGGCAAAGCGACCTTCATCTTCAATTTATACGGCACGACTGTAATTCTCTCTTAAATGATGAATGAATGAGCTTTCTGTTGATTCTAGAAGAAGCTCGTAACGGTCTGTTCTTGAATTCTGTATAAACCATGGGAGCTAATCATGCTGCACATCTGTATGTCAAATAGCCTAGACCTGAGTATTGGTCGTGTCTTTGGGTTGGTTCTATGCCCACTTCCATCTCCAATTTATACGGCATGATTGTAATTCTCTCATAAACAATGAATTGATGAATGAGCTTTTGTTGATTCTAAAAAACACTTATAAAATTCTGGTAGAGCTGCCAAGTCAACCTAATGGATAATGTCATGGGCAGTCAATTGTTTTACTACTGAGCCGGCTAGCTGCTTACTTTGTCTGTATGGGTTCTATTATGGGCTATTATACTATTCAGGCCCCAGTGTAAACATAAAGCTTCTTGCTTGCTAAGTGGCAGGTGTTGTTCAATCTTCAATGTCTCAACGTTAGGCATTTTATTCACTTATCTAGTTTTATGGCTACTTCATTCTTGTTAACCTGTTGGGCATGGGAAAAAAGTAAAAAAAATATCCGTGCCATTGCAAGTTCTTATATGTCAAGTTTACCCTTTTTGGCATTGCGCTTTCATTTCGTCATTGCACCAGGCACCAGTAGAAGTATCTTGTATGAAGTATTTCATTCACCAGTGAAGTAGTATCTACATATAGAAGTAAACGCACTACTCCTGCTTTGATTGCTCCATTACTGACACTCTTTCTATGCAGTGTTAGGTGTAGGAAATGGCGATGATACCCAAACCCCAGTAGAGCAACCAAAGAAAATTTACATAAGCCCTCCAAATGCTAAAAGATTTGAACTTCCTGATGGACGGCATCTGGCTTATGAAGAAAAAGGGATTTCAGCCGACAGGGCAAGATTTTCACTGATCGCTCCCCATTCTTTTCTTTCGTCAAGGATAGCAGGTAAGGATAATTGTTTCATTGTTGCTGGGCTATTTTATTCGCACCATGCTACAGTTTTTATCCACTCTGTTCCTTTCTATGCAGGAATCCCTGGAATCAGCACATCTCTTCTAGAGGAATTTGGGGCACGACTTGTGACCTATGATCTTCCTGGTTTTGGTGAAAGTGATCCTCATCCAGGACGAAATCTCAATTCTTCTGCATTGGACATGCTTCATTTGGCCGATGCCCTCGGGGTTATGGACAAGTTCTGGGTTGTAGGCTATTCTGGAGGTGGCATGCATGCTTGGAGTGCTCTTCGCTACATTCCTGACCGAGTGGCAGGTAGCCAACCCCGTATGCTTTGCTATGTTATTTGGAGTGTCCCATTCATAATCATGTTCCATTTTATATACATCGCTCCCTTTTTTTTATCTGAATATACATCCTCCCCTTACTTTGATAATTTGGTTGTAATTCTGAGATCTCTGTTAGCAGGATTGTTTTTATGCTTGTGAGCATCTGACATCAACATCATACTTTCTTATGTTTGTCATTTAACATTTGGTCACAGTTTACATTCAGGTGAGTTTGTTGCAGACAGTCCAACATGACTTGAGAAAAAGTGGTTTTCCATCCTCTTGTCTTGATAAGAATGGAATGGTTATCAAATCAGATGACTAAACTGTCCAAACATCATCTAAATCTTTCTTCGAGGAATACCTTGTGTTTTCATTCATTGGGCACAAGATTGGGATATGCTTCTAACTTCAGAGTGTCATATGCCTATTCCTTCTTTGGAACCTTAGTTTTGTTAAGTTCTAGTAACAATGTTTTCAATTCCATGTCTATCAGTATTTCATCATAAGCTGCAAATATTCTCTTCAGTCAAAATCATTTTTTGGGTGTATAATACAAGTCTCCAGGAACATGGGCTTGTATTTTTGTTTGATGTTGTTGCGATATTTTACGGTTATGATAGAATCCTCATTGGTGACACATTTCTCTAAACCCAGGTGCAGCAATGTTCGCCCCTATGGCAAATCCATATGACTCCAAGATGACCAAGGATGAGAAGCGTAAAATATGGGAAAGATGGTCAACTAAAAGGAAACTAATGCACATTTTAGCTCGGAGGTTTCCATCACTATTGCGCCTCTTCTATCACCGAAGCTTCCTTTCTGGAAAGCAAGGACAGCCTGAGGGTTGGTTACAATTGTCACTGGGGAAGAAGGTATGCTGTTATCAGTGTTTTGTACAACCTTCAGGCGCAAATGCTATCTTGGATCTATTCTGGGAATACCATTAGCCCTTATTATCGATAAATGAATCAGAAGCAGGATTTGCAGTGCGTTATGTTGTACCTCAGATGATGATACAAGAGTAGGCCATGCATTGTAGTTAGGAAGAGAGAAACTTCTGTTCTATAAAAAAAAATATAACATCACGCCTAAAAACAATTGTGACTTAACTCTCCAGTGATCTTATCTACCCAATATAAGACCCGGTAGAATGCTGTAGGTGCAGCATGTTGGGCTTTAGCTCTTGAGTGAACTGTCATTTAATTGCTGTTAATGCATTGGTTTGTCATGACCGCACAGCAACACCCTCTGAATCATCCCCAGTGTCTGTTATTTTGTCTCTGTAATACCATAATTGCAGCATCAGTTCCACTGTCACAGAGGATAGCAACATCATGATTCATGACCATTGTTTTGCTGCATGGAAGTGCTCGTAACCGAATTGTTCAATGCTGTTTTCTGCCACTTAAGAACCAACCATTATGTCCATGCCATTTGGTTGCGAAGCCTGAAACTAGTAATGATTTTCCGAGCTTGAGCGTTCACCATTTTCATGGCAAATACTAATCCCTTGTGCATTATTCAGGATAAAACTTTACTGGAAGCTTCTGTGTTCAACACATTCTGGGAAAAGGATGTTGCAGAGTCTGTGCGCCAGGGAGATGCCCAGCCATTTGTAGAGGAAGCTGTGCTGCAAGTATCTGATTGGGGTTTCAGCTTGTCAGACATCCAAATGCAGAAGAAAGAGGAGCAGGGATTATTTGAATTTTTCAAATCTCTATTCAGTCAGGCTGAACGAGAGTGGGTGGGATTTCTGGGCCCAATACACATATGGCAGGTTTGTAGTCCGCTTGCTAGAAATAACTGTTGATTTCCAATCGAGTTGGCATATTCATGTACAGTTGTAGTTACTCCAACTATATGGATATTTAGCTCGTTTTGTAATTGAGTGAGAGTGGCTAGTGGTTAGTAGAACATGCTTGTCCAGCAAGCTTCTTTTTACTAGCATTCTTGTTAAGCAACTTCAGTAGTTAAGTTTGTCTGGAAGGTGAATTATAACAGCACAGGGAAGAGTTTGCATGTGTAGTTTTTAATTATAGTTGAAATGGTCATGGATTGCATGATTAGAAAGCTCAAGATCTACGTATTGATACTAATGGGAATGACTTGCTTATGTATTCAGAATGAATTCGGTGCAAAAAAAAAAAAGTATTCAGAATGAATCCCAAATGGCAACATAATTAATAAACGGACACTGTTACACGGAAATTAGCACAGGCTGACGTCATTGGACGCAATAAACTGCAAGTATATCCAATGTATTGCTTGATGAATCCTATTCTTCCTCAGACTATATGCTCTGCATCCTTATTTGTCCGAGTTGGTTCCTGAAGCACTGAATTCCTTTCTTTTCTGTAACAGGGAATGGACGACCGGGTGGTGCCCCCGTCGGCGACGGAGTTTGTCCGGAGGATGGTTCCAGGAGCCACGGTCCACAAACTTCTTGATGAAGGGCACTTCTCGTACTTCTGCTTCTGCGACGAGTGCCACAGGCAGATATTCTCCACTCTGTTCGGCACTCCGCAGGGGCCTATCGACCCCTTACCTGAATCCGTTGAAGTGGTCGCAGAACTCGCGGTAGAAACAACAGCGTTTGAAGAAGCTGCGGAACAGGAGCAAGAACCAATAGGCTTGGCCTGATGGTCATGTCCAGCTCCAGGGATCATCAGTATAGATACAAGACGACGTTAACGACTTTTTAACACAGACCTCACAGGAAAGATAGGCTTTTCTTTGCCACTAGCGGAGACTGCTGGCCAAGCAACAGGTGGAGTGTAAACAAAGAGGGCTGCAGGACTGGTGGTGAATGTGCTTGTTCGCTAGCTATAATGTACAAAGAGTCTCCAAAGGTCTGTCTGCACATCATCACCCACTTGGTGCGCTTCTAGTATAGCTCTCAGATATCGACATTCGATTGGCCTTTGATAACGCGATTATTTCGCACATTCGCGTCTTACATGGTGTAATGGGATGGTTGTATTGCTCCCTCGGCTACGCAGTAGCCTTGCTGTTACAGCAGCCTTCCTGATCCCAGAAATGCAATTGCTTAGTACTCCGTATTTCGTTGATGTGTCCTTCCTGATTTCTCCTGATGTACCCCGTGGCTAATCTGCGGCCGGGTTCTGATTGAGACATATCATTGCACAGAATCTTGCGGATTTGGACCTCTTTCATTCACAGGATTCTAAAAATTGCAAGAATGTGAAAGAGGCAGGATTGCAGTGTCATGTGCCTTGTATTTCTACAAGATTTCATATGCATAAAAGATTGTTGATTACATTGCAGGAAAACAAAGAATTCATACAATCAGGTTTGAATGGATGTTAGATTTCCTATAAAATGTAGTGTAAACAATTTCTTATAAAAAAATCCCGTGGTATGTAATCCTACAAATCAAACAACCATTATAGAAAAAATCTCAAGGATTTGAATCCTCCAAAATTTCTATGAGAATCCTTCGAATCACTGCACAACTCTCGCATCCCGAACGAGCCTGTCTTGTGTCTCCCTGGCGGCCGGAGCAGGACGAGACGAGGCGACGAGACCCTCCAGTTCATTCCTAGCTCCACCACTACCTGATCCCCGAGATCTCGCCCAACCCTCCTCACTGCAACCTGCATCTCGCCGCTGCTGCCGGTGCGGCGACCGTGGTAACTCCGGCGACCTGGTGGCTCCCGTGGACCCTAGGTACTAGCTTCTCTGCGGCTCTTGTCTTTGCATGTCTTCTTCATAAACGTACACAGTCCGTTCATCTCGTTCGCCTCCCTCCCTTCCCCCGTACGCCCGCGCGCTCGCCTCCCTCCGGCAGCCAGCATAGAGAAGCAGGGCCCCGGAAGGGCGGGGGTTCAGGTAAAACCCCATCCTTTCTTTTCCCCCTCTCCCCTTCTCATCTTATATGTACCCGCCCTAAACCTAGGTGCTTGAGATGAAATTTCTAGGAAACCGAGAGGGATTAAGGAGTAGGAGATCAAATATTTAATGAATCTGTAATAAGTAACGCTGCTGTTTCATTCTCTCTGCAATTCGTTGGTTGGAGTCGCAAGCAGCGGCGCTGCTCCAGCAAGCTGGCTGAAGGTGCCTGCAGTCAGCGCTCCAGGCAGCGAGTTCCATCAATGGCAGATTGGTCTTTTTTTTTCAAAGGTCATTTAATCTGTATTTGCAAAAATCTCCCTGAAGATATTTCTTCAAATCAAAGAGCAAACTTTGGAGATTTTATCTCAAAGGCTAACCAACTTAGTATATATGATAAAAGTTTCACCAACTTTGTTGTAAATCCTCACGGCGTGATCACCCGACGGCGAGAAGCCTAGAGCCCTAGTCGTGGCAACGAGTACTCTCGCGTGTAGTAAAACAGCTGTAGGCGGCACCCAACGGGTGTGGCGCTGTGGAAAGGGGACAACCAGACAACAGAGGCTAATCGTGAACTGAGATTCAGATTCTTGTGATTTCTCAATTTATTTTTCATTAGTCAATGTGCCAAGTTAGTGAATATAGCGACGAACAGCAGTAATTTGGATGGTATATAAGTAATTTGGATGGTATTTTTGCTTACGTGGTGGTCTTTATGGACCATAGCAAATCTTCCTAACTAGTTCATTTTGATGTTTCTGGATTTGCAAATATGGAGAGATGAACCTTGCTTAAGTCTTTCATGTGTATGCTTTTTAGGCTAACATGCAGCTTTTCTATGATTTAATTCTTCAGTACTGGGAAGTTGCATACCTGCATGTTGATCCAAATAACTGTAACATAGCGTGACCAATTTCTTCTATGGAGCTGAAATGTTGAAACATGTATACTTCTACCAATATACGTTTTGTTATATGCCAATACACCACATGGTTGTCACTGGTCAGCATAGTTAACCCCAAGAAATACTGCTGGTATTTGACATTCATGTCTAGCTTTCACTGTGCAGGCAGTTGTTGACTCATTGTTGTGAATTGGACCCAAAATGTTTTATTTCATGATATATTGTTTGCTAAAACTTTAGTAATTTGAGTGCTATGATAATCTGGTGCCCATTGGGTCCTTTTAGTAATTTGGGGCTGTCAATGCAGTCTAATATTTCTGTATAATTGAATCTTAGTTCGATGGCAAAAAGGATGAACTGCATTCAACATGCTAATCTGACAATATGAATGATCATAAAATCCTTTTACCATAGGTCATCAAACATATCATTTTTCCTGTTCCTAATATTCTTTATTATCAACTGTTATGACCTCTAGCTAACTTTCTATTATCATAGCAGTTACATTGCAAAGAAAAAATTCCGTGATGAGTACAACTCAGAAAGTTGATCAGTTGGAACCAGCTGCAAAGATTGCTCAACAAGCCTCACAATTCAAACGGTGGGGACGAAAATATCCATTTGTTCGATATGGTCTTCCACTCATTTCTTTAACAGTGTTTGGTGCGGTTGGTCTAGCTCATCTTATAGAGGGAGGGTAAGTCGTTCACTTTTGTACATTGGCCAAATCAGTATCGAATTGTATTTAGGCATCCTTTTGTTTCACATATTTGACGGTGTTAGTTCATTTGTATTGCAGCAAAGAGGTATCTAAGGAAAAGGAGGATATGGAATGGGAGGTCGTAGAGACGACAAGAGCTCTGAGCCGAACAGGACCGGTGGAAGGGGCATATAAGCCTAAGAACCTCTCCCTAGAGGATGAACTGAAGGTAATGTTGTGTTCATCATATTTGAAAGAAACGATGTCTGCCAATTTTTTTTCACGATTGGCCTGACTGAGGAGCTCCCTCTCTCTGCATTATAGGCTTTGCAGCAAAAGGTGGACATAAATAGCTACGACTACAAGAGAATTCCCAAACCAAATGAAAATAAGTGAAGCAAAGCATCGCCTACCATTCTGAGGAGTGGGAAACTGCTTAAAAAGCTTTAGAAGTAGTTTCTTCATCTTGTTTCTTCTTGAGTTCCTTCGGATGTTGTCTAAGTATCAAAATGAGATTGGCAAGACACTAACATCAGACCTTCGTGCTTCGTCGGCCACCAGCTATATTAGCCAATTAGGTTGGGGTTCCTTGAGCCGTACGAATCAGTGTTTGTAACGACAGCAGACAGCCATGGCATATTTGTGAGATTTTGGTGGTGATCAAATGCTGACTTATCAAGGGGCCAATAAATTGGTACAGGGTACATGTTAGCAATCAGACCCAGTATGCTCTATTTGTGGTTCGGAAGAGGAAGATGAACACCACGCGCTCATCCGCTGCACCATGGCAAAGTCTCTTCGTTTTGAGATGCGTAAAGTCTGGTCTTTACCCCCGGAGTCGGCATTCAGAGAGACTGGTGATGAATGGCTACTACATCTCCTAGGAAATGTCTCGCAAGATATGAGATCCCAGCTTATCTTCCTACTCTGGAGGGTTTGGCATCACAGGAACGACATTGTCCATGGCGAGGGCAAAGCCTCAATTGTTGCGTCGGCTTCCTTCATTGCCAACTATGCTGACTCTTTTCGATCTGCTAGTGTTTCACAGCATGATCACAAAGGTAAGAGTGTACCCCCTGAACAACATTTTTCTGAGGGTCCAGTTATTGTCTCGAACTGGACAACACCTGGGATAGGGCGACTCAAAGCTAATGTGGATGCCGGTTGGGACTGTATTTCCAAGAGAGGTGGATTGGGTGTAGTTGTGCGCGATCACCGGGGACTCGTAGTCTCTGCTGAATGGAAATTTATTCCATATTGCTCGAGTGCGGAAGAAGCGGAGGTTCTGGCCTGCCTAGAAGGCCTCAATCATTTGATCAACCATCGCCAGTGGCCAGCCACCCTCGAATCGGACTGCATGCGAGCTGTGCAGACTATTGTAAACCAAGGGCAAGATCATTCGGAGTGCTGGAGTTTATATAATCGAGCGAAGGAGCTATTGAGAGTTTATGATCTAATCGACGTGAAGAAGGTGGAGCGAGCTAGTAATATGGTAGCACACATCTTAGCAAAGTTAGGCAAATCAGGTGATAATGGATATGTGTATCACACAGCCCCGGCCTGCGTGCTGGAGGCTGTGGCAAACGATGTATCTATGTTATGACAGAGGCAGCAAGTTTGTTACGCATTCTTTTCCTTATCAGGGTATCGAAGGGGACTGTAAGGTTTTTAATGAGGCGGCTTGCTGACCTAATATAGTGGGCTTTGATTTTTTTTTAAAAAAAAATTGGTAAAGTAAAACCAAAATGTCAAAATTTAGAATGGCAAAAGCAAAATGACGTGGTCAAAACTAAAAAATTTCCCTACTCGCTCGCTCCACCCGGTACCGCTTCGCCCGACGCTGCGCAGGCGCCGAAGCGGAGCTCGACGGCGGCGCAGGTACGGCCCTCCTCCTCCTAAACTCCGACGCGCCTTCCCTCTCCTTCGGTCCCTCGCCTCCCCGCGCGGCTTCCCCCGCTTGCCCCATCCCAATCTCTCCCTCCCCGCCAGCCAGGGCGACAGCCCCCATCCCCATCTCTCACGCGGGCCCTCCTCCAGCTCCTCTGCATCCTCGGCTCCTTCACCGACTCCCTCAGGGGCCCCTGGCTTTTCGACTACCCTCTCGGCGTTGGCTTTCTCTGCAGCCTGCTCTTCGTCGCGTTCCCAACCAGCAGCACCTGAATAGATCAAACTTAGAAGTGCATAAACAAAGCTCGGCAAGTACTGCATGTTCACAGTTGTAGTATAGCATAAGTAAGGGCATTGTATCAATTCAACGTTCTTCCTCAGTTGCTTCTTTGGTTTCTGAAATGTCAATGATCCAACTACCTACCTCGCACGGTGAAAGTTGAAATCCAGCTCCAGCCAAACAGGCGTCGGATTTTGTCTTGGCTGAAGAACTGCAGTTTCAGGTTTAAGCAATGAACCATTATGTTCAGTTCAGGATTGGAAAATTTGATTTTATCAGATTTAGGAAAATCTGATTTTCTGTTCGGCCATTGTCTGAATTTCACTGAAATCAATTTATTTTTGAGGAATTGTGACTAGCAAACTGAATGCTCTGAATCCATAAATTATGAATTCCGAATTAATGCATCAGCAAAATGAATGCTATTAAGCATTGTCGTTTCAGTTTTAATGTTGACTACGTGAAACTTAGTTCCTACTGTGTGATAATGGGCATCCAGCTCCGGTCACATATATCTGTTTTTTCTTGGTTAAAGAACTGCACCTTTTGGTTTAAGCAATGAGAAGCACTCTCAGGTTTGAGATAGTCCTTTAGATCACAAATCAGGTTTGAGGTATGTTGAGAATTTTGGTGATTTCAATTGGGCTATCACCTGGTGCAGTCTAAGGTTATCAATTCTTCTTGATTTCGTAGTACATTATCAGTTCATCCAAAGGGAAATTTTAAGTTGTTGTCTTGTATGTGATTGTTCTTGCAGAAAACATAGGTTACAAATGGTATATTTACTTGTAGAAGCATCATGTCAGAACAATGAGAACACCAATGCTACTGTGACCATTTTGCACAATATTGCTTGTATTTTTTGTTGTTATGTGATATATAATTATTCAAACATATTCACATGCTGTACAGGAATCATTTTGGAAGATGTATGTGAAAATACAATGACCATATTGTTATAGAAGTGCAATTCAACACTTTTACCATCCACATAGGAATTGGCATTGGTGGCTCTCGTTTGACAGCTTCGTTTCTGAATCTCGATCTCAATCGTAGGATAGAATTCAGAGAGAGCGAGACAAAGGTTTTTGTGCCGTGTAAAAACTTACGGCTTTTCTGTTTCCTTCTCTTTATTCAGAACGGAAAGTAAAGCATGCCGTGGTAATCGCCACGTTCCCTACTGAGTCGTGCCATCCCACGATTCGGAACGAGCTCACGGTGATCCTACAGACTCGGACGTGAACGCACAAAACGCGTCATCGTCTAACAGACAAAACTGACGACGCCTAACACCTGAACCTGAAAGTGTTCGACACCTAACACTGACGAAACTGAAAACTGAAACTGAACCTAACAACGACATGATTACAAGAACAACATCCTTGGTTCCAAGTTTCAAATACATTGACATCCAAACACTAAAATTGACATTCAACCTCAATGTCAATATCCTGTGATATTTGGCATTGTAGCCAGTTCAATGGCAAGCCCTTGAATGTCTACATCCAAACATACCCTAAGTTTCTCCTTGTGCTTGTCGCTCTCATCCCAATGAGAAATCAGAAACTTAGTGGACTCATCTAAAAAAAACTAAGTGGACTGATATGCAATTGTACTCCCAGAAGCTTTTTTTCTTCTTACCCGGATGGCCGACGCGATGGCCGCCGCTGGAGAAACTTCGCTGTCGCAGGCGAAGTACTCCTTCGGGAGGCCATGGCCGGAGCTCAACGAAGGGCTCTCCTACACCGACACGTTCCAATGCGCTGGTCAGCCTCCCCTCCCTCCCCCGCTCTCTTCCTTGTTTTTGTTACTTCTGTTAGCTTAGTTAATCTTGTCACGTGTCAGTAGTCTAGTTTAGTTGAGAGAATTTAGGAGAAAAGGCAAGGGAAGAAGTTAGCTAGTTGCATGCGTGGAGTTGTTAGCTATTTAGCTGGCGCTGGCCAGGTCGTCCGGCTCCTAGAGTGATTCTAGGAGTGAGAAGTTAGTGTGTGAGTGCATGAAATTAGTGGGGTAGTGGGTCTAGGTAGTGGCCTGAGGGCCTAATCTTTGTATATATATGTTGCATCGAGTTAATGAAAAGTCAAGCCGTGAGGCCAAGACACAATGTAGCAACTCGTGTGATCAAGGAGAAGGCCTCTTGGCAAAGCTGGTGGTGTTCTTCCTTGGTTGTGTGTGTGTGTTGAGTTCCTCACCGTGTGTGTCCATGAGAGAGAGACAAGTGAGAGTTCTAGAGGTAGAAGAAGAAGGGAGCTGTCCTTGGTAGCTCCTACAATTGGTATCAGAGCCTTCCGCTCTTGGTTCCTGTGGTGGTGGCGCAAGCGGAGATGACGCGGGCCAAGGCAACAGCGCGGCGGACTCCCTGCGACTTGGAGGCCGACGGCGACGGCGGTGTGATGTTGCTGAAGCCGGCGGAGGCGGTGCGAAGCCGCTGCGGGGCTGTGGACTCCATGCGATGTGGAGGACGTCGGTGCGAGGTGAAGTGTTGGCGGTGTGATGTCGCTAGCAACTGGTTGCACGGTGCGATGCCGCAAGTAGCTGACGGCGGTGTGATGCTGCCACGAGGAGACGGCGGTGCGAAGCCGTCACAAAGGCGGCGGTGGTGCGATGCTGCTGGGTGCCGACGGCGGTGGTGCAATGCCATCGTCATCATGGAGAGTTGGTGTGAAGCCAACAAAAGTTGCAGTGTGATGCTGCGGCAAGACGGCGTGGTGAAGGTGCTGCGAGGGCGTCCTCCATGGAAAGATGGTGGTGATCGACGTCGAGAAGGCGTCGTCCACGTCAAGAGAAGACCGCTGCATGCCCGAAGATGGAGTGGTGACCGGCGAGGATGGCGTCCACGGCAAGATGAAGTAGCTGCGTGCGGCACGGTGGTGTGGATCGAGTTCAGTGCTGAGGAGTCGTTCAAGGAATGAGGTAGTAGGGGATTTTCTTAGAGGATTTGGGGAGTCATTCAGTAGAAGTGCCAAGATTAAGGGGGTGAATGTTAGCTTATTTAATCTTGTCACGTGTCAGTAGTCTAGTTTAGTTGAGAGAATTTAGGAGAAAAGGGAAGTTAGCTAGTTGCATGCGTGGAGTTGTTAACTATTTAGCTGGCGCTGGCTAGGTCGTCCGGCTCCTAGAGTGATTCTAGGAGTGAGAAGTTAGTGCGTGAGTGCATGAAATTAGTGGGGTAGTGGGTCTAGGTAGTGGCCTGAGGGCCTAATCTTTGTATATATATGTTGCATCGAGTTAATGAAAAGTCAAGCCGTGAGGCCAAGACACAATGTAGCAACTCGTGTGATCAAGGAGAAGGCCTCTTGGCAAAGTTGGTGGTGTTCTTCCTTGGTTGTGTGTGTGTGTTGAGTTCCTCACCGTGTGTGTCCATGAGAGAGAGACAAGTGAGAGTTCTAGAGGTAGAAGAAGAAGGGAGCTGTCCTTGGTAGCTCCTACAACTTCCTCTGATTTCTTCACATGCGAGCAGATGTGGAGACCACCACCACCACCTTGATCGAGTTCTACTCCGAGAACTACAAGAGCTCTGCGCCATTGCCGGGGTATGTATCTGATGTTCCACCCTCACTTGCTAATCTCCGTGATCAAATGGTTTCTACTTTCTAGTGGTTTCCTTTCCCATTTTGTATTTGGTTTATCTGAGAGGCTGGAATACTGTGTTGATTTCTTTCTGGTCGTGCACGCCTCTGCAGGTGGATGCATAGGATTCATAATGGCCAGGTAGAGTATGCAGCATCCAATAGCTAATTTTGCTTGCATTCTGTTTTATTGCATCATTTTTTGTATTTGTGTGTCGCCGTGTGACTGGTATAATAAGATCTATGAACCAGTATAACTTATTTATTATTTTGCAATTAGTCGATATTCGTTTCTACGAGTTGCTAGCTATGAGGTTTATGGATCATTCATGCTGATATTTTTCCCTTTGCCTTATTGAGCTATTGTACGTTTCAAATGCACGCGTAAGAAAAAAAGTGTGTGATATGTTGTAGCTAATTGGTGTGTTCTGAGTTTTGCATCACATGTTAGTTGGAAGACAGATTCAGGCTTTGAGATTATGTTTGCAGATAACAGTTGATGGTCAAGTTGTCACTGATCCAGATACGATTCTCCGGTATTTTATTCATTTATTTGCAGTATATATTTTTGCAGCAAGAGTGTTATCATTGTTATCTCCCTTTATATCATTTGCTTTACTTCTGTAGCTAGCTTTTTAAAGCATGATATGCATTTCATTTGGATCCTGTTTTTCAGTGATGGTTCTAAATTGGTATATCATCGCCTCGCATGGCAGGAGCCATCAGCACCACATTTGCTTCAAGTGCTTTATGAAGATGAGGACATGGTATGCACATCAACCTTAAATTCTTGCTAAATTGCATCAAATCACATTCTATCTAACCGTCATTTAGCCTAGATGGTTGGCAAGGTCCAAGTCGCATCTGATTTTCACCTAACTTTTGCAAGTCATGTGGTTTTTCCGTTGTCATGTTTGTCAGTTACTCTATAGTAGTTTTTTTTAACTGAAAACCACATGGGAGGCCCCGACAGTAAAATTTATTAATAAAAAAGTATGTACAAGAGAGAGCTGCACAAGAGGGGAGTTGCTTGTTTGCTACGGTAGCTGCAAATGATGTATTGATTTTCAGCTAGTGTGAATCTCCTTTCATCCCCATATATGTTTATTAAAATTAGTTACAACACATGAAGCTATAGAATCATAGTCGTAACTAGCTGATTTTGTCAGGTTGCCCTTAATAAGCCTTCCGGTTTGCAAGTTCTGCCTAAAGGACTCTTCCAGCAGCGCACTGTTCTAGCACAGCTTCAGTGGAAAGAGTGGAAGATGCCCCCATCAAGCTGCTCGAAGAGAAAAGATGTGCAATCAAATCCTGTACCTGTTCATCGATTAGGAAGGGGCACATCAGGTTTGTTTGTGTTCTTTTTGGTTCACTCCTACCCAGAAACTCTGTTTCTAGATGATGAGTTTGAGGTCTAGCAGACATGAACTTTGTGTCTTGCCTGTGAAACCAAGAATCTAGGAGAAATACACATTGGTTGTTCCTGGTATTACTCTGAAATGTTACAAGATGTTAGCCAAATTTTATTCCATACAAACTCTACTGTCTCAGAAAAGCCTACAACCCTTAAGTTATTTATATTATTAATAGGAAGCGGGGATGATAACGAACTCTTTTCTTAGCATAATGTAACAAAGGGCTCTTCTGCAATGAAGCTTCACTTTCCTACTATTTTTTCGTTAAAATACGTGTCTCACAGAAAAATGTTTGTTACCGCTGCATTGCCACATCTAATGTCTTCACTATCACTGATGACCTGCGCACTCCATGTTAGGTCTACTGCTTTGTGCCAAGACAAAGCTTGCCAAAGTTCGACTTGCATCTTATTTTGCAGAAGGTGCTGCAAATGCTGGGAAGAAAAGGTGCACAATTTTCTCCTTTGCATTTCAAAAGAATAATCTATATTGTTAGCACCACCCAGTACTGTGTAAATTATTAATTCAATTTATAGGGATGAACCAGAGGTTGGCAAAGAACGGAAAATTTCAAAATTCTACCGAGCATTAGTAACTGGTATACTTGAAAATGATGAGGTACTGTTCTTTCCCTCCTCACGCCTATGAATTTCACTATCATTCTATTCAGGATCAAACTGTTATCTCTCTTAGAAAATGTGTATAATGGACATTTTTGCGAACAAATAAGTATGATTATTTCCTTTGCTCATGCAGGATGTGGTTACTCAACCCATAGGACTGGTTCATTACCCTGGAGTTGCAGAGGGACTTTATGTGGCATGTTCCTCAGGTACTACAAGTTTACCGGGCCAATAATGAGCTTACTAAAATCGTACTTTATGGGACGTTGCTTGATTACTTTTCTGTAGTTTTATCATGCATTATTACTTTACAGGGAAGCCAGCAATGAGCAAAGTGTGTGTACTTGAGAGACTTGCACACCAAAATCAATCGCTGGTTCAGGTATGATGCTTATTTTAATATTGATGTTCTGTCCTACTTTTATATATTCCTTAGATATTATGGTTTTACATATGACACTCTTTCTTTTCCTCGCTTGGTGCAGGTCGAGATTCATTCAGGACGGCCTCACCAAATACGGATACACCTTGCATACATTGGACACCCTCTTGTTGGTAAGTCAATTTTTATTATTATGATGGGCATAATAGTTCTTGAGCTCTTGTCTTCCAGGCTTGGGGGTAGACCCCAATTTCATTAAAATTTACTCCCTCTGATCCTAAAAATCTGTAGCAACTTGTACTGAGACTTGTATGTGCTCAGTTCTTTTTTCACGTCACTTAAAACGGATCGGAGGGAGTAACATAGATTCCAAAGTTCAGATACTAAATGATTTCTCTTCCTTTTTTATTTATCAGATGATCCTCTCTATGGTATTGGTGGGCAGCCTAAATCTGATGACCTGGAATCTAGTAGTACAGATATTTCTTTTGCATACGATGGGTAATTCTTTCATTTATTATTTCTGCTGAGGTACCTCCATGGCTGATTCCCCCTGTTCCTATATTCACTTTAACTAACCTTATGAGCCTCTTAGAGGTTACGAGAGGCCTTTAAAGCCTGTTCCTGGAGACTGTGGGTATCACTTACATGCGCATTGGCTGGTCCTTTGTCACCCAACTACGAATAAGGTAATGAGAAGTGAATCTTTCTAAATTGGGTAGTATTCTCTGCCTGATATGGGTAGTTTAAGATCTCAAAAAATGAATGATCTAGATAGACAATCTATAGTTTCCCATTCATTCTTGTACCTAAAGCTGCGTTCTCAAGCCACCAATTAATTTGGAGTTAACTAGGATGTATTGAACGGGGAATGACCAGCAGCTAATTATGTGACTCGTTTATGAGCAAAACAAACTAAAATTGCCATATGGATTATCTTGCCATATTTACGTGTCCATGCTCTGTTAATTTCTACCCGGCGGTCCAATTTTATTCGTTTTGTTGAACTCATGGGAGTTTATGAGAAAATCTGGAACTAGGCATTGTGATAATGGGATCCGATTTCTGTTCCCACGCTGCTGAATTTTATTTCCAAGTCTTGTGCTTCGAAAGTTTGAATAAACACCACAAATAGCTCACTTATTCTTATCATACACACAACACAGCGGGAGACAGAACATCCAGAACAAGCGTCATAACCAAAAGAATCTCGTTCTCAATTTTTAAGAGTGACAGCAACAGTTTTATCTTCTCCATATATGCATCTGTTGGTTCACTATGCCCACTGCCTTGCCTTTGCAAGTCTTATGCAAAAACTCCAGGAATCTCTTTTTCTTTACAAATTAAATATATCAATGTATGGGGCTCTTTGGTTTTCTTGGCTTGATTTTTTTAGTTTCGGGCAGTTGGGAATGTTAGGGAATACATGTCATTTCACCAAGAATAATGTTTCAGTGTAGAAACAATATTGTTTTATCAATTCATCAAGAAGCAAAGCTAGTAGCAGACTAGGTGAATGAACTATGTAACCAACTGTTTGATTATCCATTTTTTTCCTGTCTTTCACACGAACGTCGACTGATAAATTTCTCGTTAGCCCCTAACTTATTCGGTTAGCGAAGCAACAAAGGCAATGACTGAAAATCAGTAACCAGTGTATTTTGGACTTTAAGTGACCTACCGCACGTCCAGATCAAAGTAACTTATGATGCTGTTGTCTTCTCCTAACGTCTTGCGTTTGGCTCTACAGATGCTGAAGATAACCGCCCCTCTGCCGCATATCTTACAGACTCAACAGGAGCGTTGCGAACAGCAAGTCGATACTTGAGCTCATAAGTTTCCATTTGAAAATATATGCATGCATGAAGCCAGCAATCGGCATATGAGGCCCTGTCTTTACACAGCGCGTCGGGTTTTACAAGCCCGTGGCCTAGGAGATGGAGGCCAGTGGACGCTGGACGGTGTATCGGCATACGCGGTGTTTTGTGCAGCAGCAGCTTACACAAGTGTCTGTCTTGAGGTTCTGCGTGGCTAGCAGCCTCGATGGAGGATACATAAATTGTATGAGAGAGCGCAAACATGTTTGCGTTTAATATAGTGCATTATTTTCTTTACATGGCTACTGGAGTTCTGAGGGAAAATTACGAGGAATGTTAGTTAGATAGTTTGTCCTTCATTGTCTGTGTTCTTGTATTGTATGGCCAAACCAAGAATTCACTTATACAAATGTAGTGCATTTTGGCTAAGAGTACGTGCTGTTAGTTGTTAGTCATCTCCAATCGTGTACAAACTAGATTATACTACTATGTATTCCGAGCCAACTTGGATTCAATCTCTGGATTTTATGGCCATTCGAAAATGGCGTACGACGATTCCTGCACTGATCTGTCCATTGCCTTGCATCAGCTGGTCAGCCAGCAACGTCGGATCAGTGTATCGTACAGAAATCGAACGGAAAACGTCGGATCCAGAGCAATTTCGGGAATGGATTCATCTGTGACATTTGCACAATTTACTCCGCTACGTTGTGACTGGCCTTGTGCTGCTGAACGCGTAGTCTTGGCAGTTGGCACTTGGCACTTTGGCAGCAGAGTGAGAGTCCAACCTTCCTCCCCAAAGCGACAGGAAAAGAGGGCTGCGCAGCGACACCTCTCTCTCTCTCTCTCTCTCTCTCTCTCTCTCTCTCTGAATTAGTAGTAGACACCAATGGAGGCCTCGCCGGCGACGCGTCTCCCGGAGGCCGACGCGCTCCCCGACGGCTTCGTCGAGAGCTCCTCCGCCGACCAGGCCCCGCCCATCTCCTCCGCCCCCGCCACCGGCGATTCCCCGCATCCCGCTCCCGGCCCCGATCACGAGGCCGCTACCGTCGACAACGGCAGCGAAACCCTAGGCGCTCCTTCTACCTCCTCCACCGCCGCCGATGCCCTTCGGAGCCTCGATCTGAACGTCGCTTGGGAGCCGGAGGAGGCGGAGAGCTCTCCCGGGCAGCAGGGGGCCGCCGCAGACATAGGAGGTGATCTCTCCCTCTCCCTATCCCTATCTCACGCGCTGACAGCTACCTGGTCTGATTTCTGTACTTTTAACATCACATCATCAGCTACAGTTCAGAGTGAATGGGCAATGGGGTACTTAAGCGCGTTCGCCAATGACACTTAACTCTGGACTATGTTCGCTTACCTTGTTTTCATGCTCTTGGCACAGAGGCTAAGGATGCACTGAAGGAGAGCTTTGTGGTAGAGCAAGCAGAACCGCTGGCCATTCAAAAGGTCGCCAATGCTGAAATGCCCATTGTTTAGATTTCTCTCTATCTGCAATATTGGTGTTGGTAAGGAGATTAATGTTTGCTAAATTGAATTCATTTGCGTGACTTCGTAGGAGAGTGCCGAGCCAAAGCGTAAGGTCGTGAAGCGGGGCAGTAAGCTAGACAAGGACAGGGAGCTGTTGGAACTTGCACAGAGGTACCATAGAGTGATAGCAGAGAGGGATGCAGGCAAGTTTCTATTATATGTGAAATAGGACCCCGATGCGATGCCTATTTCTCCAGCAGTTGAACCTCCATTTCAAAATATTGTTCATATTTTGATTCTTTAAGACAAGACTTTGACCATCAATTGCTCCACTGATAGGTGGTTTATGTGATACAAAATCACGACCATAAGAAAGTACTTCTGGAAAACGAATATCAATTTCATGTCTCATATGCCACAAATGAAAATATCGGTGAAAGCTTTGTCTTAATTAAGCAAATACGACTTACATTTTGAAAAGGAGGAAGTAATGGATAAATCCATTTGTTACTCTTAGTTGAGGATTCACTGTCCAAACACTATAACTGTACTTCTGTTGGAATAGAATTGTCTAATACTCATGTTAAGATAGGAGTGTTAATCTGGATTTGTTGGAATGTCTTATATTCATGTTAACATAGGAGTGTTAATCTGGATTTTTTTTTGTTCTAGATTCTTCTCATTAGAACAAAACAAAGTCAATGTAACTAAACATGGGATTAGTCTGGGTTTTCCCTCTTGTATTTTACACTCATAAAATCCTTCCAACCTTAACATGTATCCTTCTTTCTTTTCTTTTCTCACAAATTATAGCATGGAATGTCTGCTAGATATACACATTTAGCTAGAAGAATTTAGCCAAATCTTTTCCTTTCTGCTTCTTCCATGGATAAGTCTTCTGTTCTATTTATAGGGACAATGTGTTGGATGATTACTTTGTTACTCTATAAATTCGTATATTTATTTTGAATTTGGTTTACAGATGACCAAAAAAATGGACACATCTTAACTACACATATATCATTTAAAAGATTTAAAGTTCATGAACATTTCTGTTAAAAGCAAGAAAATCCTTAGATGCTTTATGGCTCCTTTAGATGGAGGATTTTTAATGGAATTTCTAGGGTTTTCAATGCATACCAATGTTTCGTATAGAGGCGTGGGATCAAAAAAGGAGAAAATTTCCATATGATCTTTAGCAAAAGCTTAAGCCTCTAGAAAATTTTCTGTTGTTCATGCCCTAAAGAAAAGTCATGTGGTTTTCCTACAGACCAGATAAACAAATAGTTTCTGTTGTTCATGCAGGATTCAAACGTATCATGTCATTCTGTTACTGTTCTGTTCCTGTTATCATCCTGTATTCATGATCTGGATTGTACTAGTTTAGTGATGAAACGATGGAAGTTGTACTACTTGACTACTTTATTTATCTATTTCACTACTAAAAATAAATCTATTTGCTGAATTTCTGGTCCAGCTATTGAACCGATGAACCACCGGTTGGACCACTGAACAGATAGCTCGACTGGTTAGGTCATCAGTCCGGTTTTTTAAACTATGGTCCAAACACTAAGCTGCATTTTATTTAGTTGGAATATTGTTCTCTAATATTCATGTAATCCTGTTATTTTTTTTGTCCTAGTCCTTCATTAGAACAAAACAAATCAATATAACTGAATACCCAAGTAGTCTGTTCTTTTACTCTTGTATGCTCTACGAAAATACTTCCTATCCCCTAAGATGTATTGTTTGCATTTGGTCTCTTGCAGCTATTGCAGTGAAAGAAAAATTAGAGTCTCTCTGTAGAGAATTTCAGCGTCAAAACAAAATGTTGAAGGTATGTTAAATTAGTTCTGAGTCATAAAATTAGTATGTATGAGTATTTTGCACTTCTGTTCAGTTGTGATATGTTTTAGATTTTTTGTTCAGGAAGAGTGCCAGAGGGTGTCAACGCAGGGGCAGACCTTTCGTACGGACATGTCCGACAAATTCGAGAATGCTATGAAGGTCAATTATACATTACATGACAATAATCTGGAATAACTGTTTACTAGTATCCTTTTCATTTACCATTGTATTTATGATATTTTGTAGGCTGTTAGTGTCAAGCTTGAGGAGCAGAAAAATGAATGCATTGCTCAGTTTGAAGAGAACAATTCGTAAGAATACTAAGCTTAGGCATGTCTTCACTGTTAAGAATTTCATTGGTTTCAGTTTACAATTTCATTGCATACATATAACATATGTGATGGATACATTTATATTCTTCACTTCTCAGTTTATTTTAACCTTTATTCGATGTACACTGATGGCTTCTATTTTGTAGGCTAAGAAATAAACTCAAAGACCTTGCTGATCAGTATAATATCATTCAGCAGAAATATGCTCATCAGGTATGCTGCATATATCCTGCAAGTTTTCATCCAGGAGTATCTCCAATATTGCCACAAAGCCCACATCCATGATTTATGCGTTGCTTGTTGTACTTTCTGTAAACTTTTGTTTCTCATCGGCTCATCATATATGCAGTTGAAAGAAAAGACGCTGGAGCTTGAGCTTGCTGATCTGAAAATTCAACAGCATCAAGCTAAGGCAGCTCAAGAACATGCCCAAATGGTGTTGTACGCTGAGCAAGTTTCTCAACTTGTCACTACTGAGAAGAGCCTGCGGGTACAGCTGGCTGCCGATGGCGAAAAATTTCAACAGTTTCAGGTATTTATGCAGAAAAATCCTCCTCTAAAATTCCTCATTCCATTGCTTCCAGTGTATTCTTAATGGTGGTTTCCCCCACTCGATATGTAAACAGCATTCTAGTTTATAAATTTTAATGGGGGGATTTATATAGGTGTAAATGTTAAGCGCTCCATTATATCGTTTCAGGATGCCCTGTTGAAAAGCAATGAAACCTTTGAGACCTACAAGAGGGAGATGGAACAGGTGTTGTACAACATATCTGGGCTCATGCTCATCTGCATTGGACCTTTGTTCATATTAATTGTTTGTTTACATAACTAAAAAAATATTTTGTTAACTTTTACATTATAGATGGTGAAGGCGATAAAAGAATTTAGGAAGCAAAATGCAGCACTGAAGAGCAAATGTGAGAATTCAGATGTTGCTCTTGTGAAGCTCATTGAGGAGGTATGCATATACACCTGTGCAAGTAAATTATCATTCCTATCATATGATATTACCTTCACCTGCATACTAGGAAAATATTGTGCAAGTTGCCGCGTCTGATGCTAACTTGAGCCTGATTTTGCAGCGTGAGGTGATGAAGAAGCAACTAGAGAAATGTAAGAATCAAAAGGACAAGCTCGAGTCCCTGTGCCGTTCACTGCAGGCAGAAAGGAAGCAAAGCCCCTCTCCCAGTGTTCCTGATGCCATCTCTAGCCAAGCAGATCTTACAGCAAGTCAGGAGGAAGAGATGTCTGAAGCCTGAAAATGGAATACGTGTGGCACTTCCACCCTGTTTTGTTTGTGAGTTTGTGGGAGCTTTTGACATGTGTATCACGCATCCACCTATGGACTAGAAGTGTGTCGTTTGAGCCACCTCTTCGTAGAAGAAATCGAAGCCTGCCTTGTTCTCTCAGCAACAAAGAGACGTCCTCCATCTGTCTAGCCTTTTGAGATTGTAACCAGTTATCGAATGCCAAGACGGTCAGCAATGACTTTCTTCTTTTCGGCGTCTTTTATAAGCGATCGGACGTGTACATGGTTGATGAACATTATCTGTTAAGCAAGCCATATACTACTTCCGATTTTACCTCGTATGGAAGAAACCAAGAAGTAACTCTTTTTTATCCATCTCATACTGTTTATGCTAGTCCCTCATCGTAAAGAAGCAATATACACCTTTTTAAAAATCTTTTCCAGGGAGGTCAACATGTAATACAACGTTAAATCCTTATTTTCCTTGAAATGCTGAAATATTTTGGACATTATATACATGGGATGTTTTGATGGACACCATCACCCACGCAAACAAAATGTGCCATTTATGTGTTCTTCACATTTCAGTGATATATGGTGCACATATACAAGAGAACTACAGAGAAAAGGCGAACCAGCGATAGTAATTCAGTTATAGTTTACTGTGGTCATTTTGTACATGCAATAAAAAATCAATCATCACCAAACTATCTGAATAAATAAGGGTCTGGGTCTAGACAGAATAATGGCTTGTGGCCAAGGGAAAGCTAAATGCCACAAATGCAATGGGTATGTCATCTAATAAAATCATAGCCAGGAGAACATGTGTCCGTGTCCAGCTTCAACGAAGCTATGATCTCATCGCCCCTGAGACAAACCAAGCATGTAATCCAAAAGCAAAACCTGCGTTGATATGAGAATATATAAGCAACAGTTTGACACATTACATATACTGAGATAAGATCAAGTGATTTTATATCCTGGATAAAGGTTGAGCAGAGTTGAAAATGGCAGAAAAGAGGCTATTATCGAACGTTGCCATGTCATAAATATGAATAAAACCCTTTTTTATCGCATGATTTGAAGATGGTAAAACCATTAAAGGCTGATTACCTATTGCTATATGTATACCATCAGTTATGACGAAATGATAAAGTGAGGTGAAGCTTACTAGATCATGTCATCACACCAGCTTTAGAATTGATAAAAATAGTAGAGACTAATAGCAGCCTCCAATACCTTGATAAGTTACGGATTTGCTAATTCTCAGGCGCCTGATTTTTTCTTATGTCTCAGTCACCACAAAAATGTGCATGAGTTGCACTTTTCTGGGAGAAATGTGCAATTGCACTTTTCTGTCAGAAAAGTGCAACTCGTTCCAGTTGCACTTTTTTTTGAAATGTAGTTGCAGTTTTCTGAGATGATTGAGACTTAAGAAATTCTCAGTTATGTCTCAGTCACCCACAAAATGTGCATGAGTTGCCCTTTTCTGGGAGAAATGTGCAGTTGCACTTTTCTGAAAGGTGCAACTCGTTCTAGTTGCACTTTTTTAAACTATAGTTGCACTTTTCTGAAGTGATTGAGACTTAAGAAATTCTCAGTCAACTGAGACATAGGCAAACCCGATAGTTATATTTCTACCATACCAAGAATATATGGAGTAATAACATTAAGTTGGTGCACTCACAACTAATTTCCATTCAATAAAATAGCAAATTATTTAACTGACTGTTGGACTAAGCATCTCGAATTTTGAGATGAAATGCTTCATGTACGAGCAAAATAGAACAAATGCAATTTCAATGTTTGAGTAACATCTGATAAATGAGCAAAATGTTAGATATGCTGTGACTTACATGCTCAATCAGTAGCAACTTTCTTTCTTGCTGCCCTTGCATTGTCATACTCAAACTTGAGCACATCTAGAATATGTGAAGTATCCTTGATATACAACCACCTTCCAATTGCACTTTCCTCTATCATTGGGAAGTATTCAACAAGAATGGTGTTGGCAATCCAGTACCAGATAGCACCAAATACAAGGCCCACTACTGCTCCCGCGAAAACCTAATGAACTCATTAAAGTGAAACTTATTTAGATTTTCAGTGGCACTCATGATACTTTGCATATAATAAAAGTAATAGAATCAAAAAGATCTACAAGTAGGTATGCAGGGAGAGACCTACTTTTCTAAAGGAGGATATCCTTAGTCAGATCACGTTAACTGATTGATGAAGAGTTCTACCATGAACAGAAGCATTTTCAAATTTTAATAGTGGTTTGAACTATTGTGCACATTATTTGTCATGCAAAGTTCTCATATATCTTTCCATGGAAGTGGAAAGATGATAATAGCTCACTATCTTTTCAACAGCTTTGTCTTAAGCCAGTTGGTTTTTAGTATAAGGGGCTTTTCTTGGCAAATGCCATAATTAGGTTGCTGCTGATTGCAATTACTAGACGCTTTCTAAATAAAAGCCATTGTAGCATTTCAAAAGTATGTTTACAAGCTGAAGACAACCTTTTACGTTATGTTACATTTAAACATTTACTTATATGGTTTAACTGGCACTATAAGTTTATAGGGGCTGTTTTAGCAGAGAAAAATCTCGTCTTACGTCACAAATTATAGCATGAAGCATCTAGTAGACTAGAAGGACATGTTTAGCAAGAATAATTTAGTCAAATCTTCTCGATTCTGCTTTTTCTATGGACAATTGTTACATTCAAAAGATCTATTAGATGATTATTTCTTACTGTACAAAATTATATATTTATTTGAAATGTGGGTTAGAAGTTAACCCAAAAACATTAGATGAATCTTAATTACACATATTTCGTTCAAGGATCTCAAGCTCAGGCGCATTAAAGAAAACAAGAAAAACACAGGTAAGACGCTTTATGGCCCCTTTCAGTCAAAGAATTTTCAAAGTAATTTTCTAGGATTTGCAATCTATAGGGAATTTTCCTATACCGGCCTATTGGATGAAAAGGACCACAAAAATTCCCATGGTTTTTATAACAATAAAATTCCTTAGGAACCCTAACAAAAGGCTGGACCTCTTGGAATTTTTTCTCTGTGCCTAGCAACTGTGGCATGAATCTGATTCTCTAAAGAACGTTCATGTGATTTTCCTACAGTGCAACCAAATAACCGAGCAGTTCATATCTGATTCCATTCATGTTGGATTCTTGTCATGGCATTCAATTACTGTGTTTTTTCTGTTCTTGTGTTTATTAATTCCTGTATTCCAAAGAGGCCCTAAATTATTTTGACGGTAATAAAAATCATTGCCTAGAAGTGCATCAATGAAGAATCAAAATTCCATCACGTCCCATCAGATCGGATCCGGAATGAGGGGCTCTCACCTGCGGGACGGTGTGGTATCCGAGGTACACCCGGGAGAGCATGGTTAGGAACGCGAGCGGCCATGATAAGGCAGCCATGACGCGGCTCGCAGGGGACCGCCGGAGCACGAAGAGGGAGAGGTATGTCGCGAAGAAGAAGGTGTACTGCGCGTGGCTGGAGGGCCATCCGTGGGAGTCGCAGGTCTCGAGCAGCTCGCAATAGGCCGGGCGGGACTGCGCGACGGAGTGCTTGATGAGCTCGTTGAGGACCTGCGAGAGGAGGAGCCCCACGGCGAAGCAGATGCCCTGCAGCTCGCGGCGGAACATGAAGTGGGAGACGAACCCGCCGAGGCTGATGAAGACGGGGACGAGGGAGACCCAGGCGAGGAAGAGGCCGAGCTTGTCGCCCCGCGGGTAGCGGACGTGGGTGAGCGTGATGGCCTTGAGCGCCGGCGGCACCGACGCCGCCATCTCCTGGTACTCCCCCGCCCCAGACATGGCTCCGCCGCGGAGGTCTCCTTTCCTCTTTCGCCTTTTTCCGGGGAGCGAATGGGGGCAATGCGGGGATCTGCGCCTTTGGGGAGGGGTAGGAAGACGTGTGCGCGGAGCGGCGGGCGTGGACGTGCCAGAAGAAGCGAGGCGTGGACGCGTGGGGAATGAATCTGATGGTTCAGATTTTAGCTCGACGAGCCGCCATTTTCAGCAATTCTCTCTTGCATCTTGTTTTACGCTTATACTAGTAACCAACGGGCCGTGCCTTTTGCGGTCCGGCACGTGACACGTCAAAAAAGCCCGGCACCGGCCCGGCCCGTGGCATGCCGTGTCCGTGCCGGCCCGTGAAAGGCAGGTGCCATGCTTGGGCCGCGGCTTGAGACCCGCGTGCCAGCCCAGCACGGCATGCCAGGCACGCAGGCCGGCCTGCTGGCATGTCAGGGCCCGTCAGAGGCAGGGAGCGGGAGGGACGCCGCAGGCTGCAGCGATGCATGCATGCAAGCAGCGAGCCGGCAGCCAGCCCAGCGTAGCACGGGACCTCCTATACCTCGCCTTCAGCGAGTCCTAAGAACGACTCGCCCGCACGTTTCTTTCCTTCTTCCTTTGCGCACGAAGGCCCATTACTGATGGAAAGCCCGTTAACGTTACTTCCTTCCTTCTTCCTTCGTTCCCTGTTCGATTCCTACGACTCACGTGTTTCTTTAGTTCGTTCCTTGGACTCCTTCTTCCTCTTCCTTTCCAGACTACATGTATCATTCGCTTTGTTCGTTCTTTCTTCACATTTTTTATATTTTATTTTACTTATGTTGGACATTTTCATATGACTTTTTGCTACTTAGAAAAAATAGCAAACAAGCTGACGTATAAAAAAAACATGGTTCACCCACCCCCTTGCATAAATTCAAACATGTTGTTCATATCTTACAAAACGAGCAAAAATATAAACGAAAATATGGTTCACCACTTGCAGAATTTTAAAACTAGTGTAGAAATCTGAAGAAACATGTTTTGATCGCCATGTTACATAACAAGCAATAAATATACTCGTCAGATCATCACTTAGTGCAGGAGGACACCATGTTGAGGCCAAAAATAACTCTTCTAGATCAGAACATGAGGACTCTGCATATCAGGAAAAGGAAAAAAGAATTATGAAAAAAATTGTTAGAGAAGAAAGTATTAGTGAACAAATAATATTGTAAGAAAATAAGAGTCCATTTATCTTACAAAACTTTGGATGAATTTCCGTATGAACGGTAACTTAATTGTGTTGTGTCTGCTCAACAGTAGGTGGCAGAGGGACTCTTCGCGTATCGGGTGCACATCATCCTGGAAAAAAAGTAGAAAAGAGTGCATTGAATGAAAAAATAGCATCAAAGAAAAAACCAAAAGATAGTTTACTAGTGATTATAACATACTTTTGAGAACTTCTACTTCAAAACCATCAAAAGTTGTCATAAATTTCAGAACAAAGATTCCAGAATCAACCCTGGTAATATAAAAATGAACTTATTATTGTGCTAACATGCAGAAAAAGAGTTGGTTCAAAAAATAACAAATGAACCATTGCATACCTAGAGTCAACCTTTGGTACTTCTATGTGTCTGGTGTTGAAATCTCTGATGTTGAAATAAGGACAATTAGGAAAGCTTTCTAAGAATAATATCTTGAAGTTATAGCAGGCAGCATTCATTAGAGGCAACAGTGTGTCTGTTTCATTGTTGGGATTAAGGACATCAAAAGATTTATCAATGAAGTTCGCAACAATTAAGAACCACACAACTTGCGTATGTTGTGTTGGCACGATGCATGGGATGTGAACCTGGCAGATCAATTAGAAACAAAAATTCAGACAACTGGGGGCTTGAAAGAACTAGATAGTGCGATTAAAAAAGACAAAAAAGTAAGCTAGGGTAATGAACTCACGAATCCAGCATTCTCAAGTCTGAAGCCAACAGAAGCTTCTCTAAAGCAATCCTTGTGTTCAAAGTGATTAAGTAGGGGATCCATTAGAAGAGACTGAAGAAAAAAGAACATAATCATGCTAGTGCAAAACTGTATGCGTGTTTGAAACAACAAAAAATATTCAAAGATGGATAAGAAATAGTTATAACAAGTATTACCGAGAAGTCGGTATCTACTATGTACTTTAGGACCTCATTCTTGTGGAATTCCCCTGACTCTACGCGCACAAACTGCTCCACCAAGAAAAGCTCTGTGAAACAATCCATTACACGCCTGTGCACCCATCCGCCACTTATCATTGATAATGTAAGAGTTCTTTGATCAACCCATCTTGATTCCACTTGGAAAATGCGAGGACTGTGTACACATAAGAAAATATTTATCAATTTGCATTTGTGAAATCACTAAAAAAAATGTGTGCAGTAAATTGACTAGAAGTTCAGAATGAAGAAGGAAGGGAATGCACCTTGATTCCAATTTTCCAGCAAATGATTTTACTAAATTATAGAACTGGTTCTCATAAGCAGTAGAGAAAATGAGTTGTGCAGAGTTTGATTTGTGTTGGTGCGTTGGGCTTATCTTTCTGAACCCTCCTACACAATCTGGAGATGTATGGGTAGATATTGTACCCATTTGTGAGCTGAATGAGATGGTACGAGCAGCACTTGAGTTGGTTTGGTTGCTTGATCCTGGAGTTTCTTCATCAAAAAGATTGAAAGAAGGTTCTGGTCCATATTTATCAGCATTGCATGGATTTGTGTTTGACCCTAAAGATACGTTCATTTAGAGACAAGCCCCAAGTTTTACTATTTGCCCCACTATTGAACTGTTGTTTCATGTTTGACCAATTTGTCATATGTTGTATGAACTGTGGCTGAGAATGCTCATTTGTATATGGCAATACAGCATTAGGGTCTTCATCCAATTCTAGAAAACATAAAGTAGAAAAGCAAGTGAAGAAACAATATTAACAAATCAGTAAAATGACATTAATACTCAGTTTGACATGTTTTTTTTATACCTTCAGCTCTCCCATCTGGATAATAAAATATTAGGCTTGACATTGAAAATTTCTGCAGAACAATGTTTCTGTCACATTCTGCCAAAGATTTTTCTTCTTTTTGAAAGATATAACCCTCAAATTCTGAAAAAAGGAAGAAGAAGATTAGAGCGCTTTGTAAGGAATACTTGGCATGGGGGCATATATGGCTGCAATACTTGGCATGGAAGACATAATTTCTGAGCTGATACTAGAGTCAATGTCAATTGAAGAATTTGAAGAAGGTTGTCAAAAAATGTTAGAGAAATATAATTGCAAGAATGAAGAACATCTTGGAAGAATGTGGAACCTGAGTCACATGTTTGTCCCTGCATATTTCAGAGATGACTTTTGCCCCATCACACGTTCGACGGGTAAAAGTGAAAGTTTCAATTCAAACTTTAAGATTATGTGATACGCAAAGACACAATTGAAACTTTCATGAAAGAATACAGCAACTTCCAAGACAACATAGTAGAGACAGAGAATCAAGACAGATTCGACACATTGGTGAAAGACCCTGTGTTCTGGTCACCGAAACCAATAGAACGGCACACAGCTAAAGTATACACCAGGGGCATCTATTTGAAGTTCCAGGTTGAACTACACAATTCTACAACATTTGCAGTTGATGAGATCCAAAAGGATTGTTTGTACAACTTGAGGAAGTGCTTCGACTATGAGAAGCCTGAATTCAGAAGGATGAATTTTACTGTCACAATTGACAGAGAAGCTGGTATATTTATTTGCATGTGCAAAAAGTTTGAGAGAGATGGCCTTTTGTGCTACCACATATTGAGAATGTTCACTCAATTTGACATACTTGAGATACCTCTGAGATATATAGTGCCCAGGTGGACTATACAGTACAGAGAAGTTGAGCACCAGAAACAAAAAAATGAAGTAGACAGTCCAGAACTGGAAGATACATCGAAGGTTGCATTGCGCTATGCCATGATGATGAACAAATTAGCGGATGTTTGTTCGGACATTAGCAAAGATGGTAGGCAAAGCAATGATATCATAAAACAATATAGTTCACCATTGCATGATAAGTATACCGTGGAGACGAAGACTCGTGCAATGCGCGGAACCAAGTCTCCCATCACATTCAAGGATGCACCAATTATCAATTCAAAGTCAGTCCGGAAAGGTAATAGGTTAAAATATGCATCAGAGAAGAAGAAAGGGAAGAAGAAAGTTAAAGAAACAAATAAAAGTGTAGAGCAACCAAATATGGCCAATGAGTCAGGAAATAACATAGGAAATACTATCCAAGAATCTGTAACAGAACCATTAGAAGGACCAAGCAAGAAAGCTAAATCAGGCAAGGAGCTAGCAACAAGCAAAAGGAAGACAGGGGGAGCTAAAGTGCCAGGAACAATCAAAGGGAAGAGAGGGGAACAGAGAACTGCTGCACAAATAAAAGAATCAGAAGAACTGGGAGCATATGAAGGTGAACGTCTAATCTGATGGGAAAAATACAGGGGACCGGAAGAAAAATAATTGTGGAATGCTTTTGAGTAAAGAAACAGAGAGATTGAAAAAAAATTGTGTTCAATCCTGTGTAATAGAATGGAAAACATATATATTCAAAAAGGTCCATTTTATTAATGGAGGAGAACATTTCACATATTTGAAGGATAAAATAATTAGTTTGTTGGATATGTCACATAGTTGTTTGTTCTGTTTAGTTAAGAAAGGGAAAGAAACATCAGAAAAGAAATCTAGTTTAAGTGGATGAAATAATTAGTTTGTTACATATTTCACTGCTTGGCTGCTACATTCCATCTGTGTCTCCATGACCCCTTCACTACAATTTTAAGTGGTGAACTATAGATAAGTGGTGAACAATATTTAAAAATTGGCAAACCCCAAAACCGTGGCTCAAATATGAACCATTTTCAAAAACTTAAATTTGGTTGAAGCAAAAATTATTGTGAAATAAAAAGAACACAAAATTCAGGTGAACCAAAAATTTGGATGAACCGAAAATAATTGTGAACCAAAAATACCGGCGAATTGAAAATAATAATGAACCAAAAATAATATAAAATTTAAAAATAATAATGAACGAAAAAAGAAACAAAAAATAAAAGTAAATGAGCGAATTATGGGTGAACCATATACCAAAAGTAATGAATTGTAAAAAAACGGAAGCAATAGAAATGCCGATGAACCGAAAGTAATGAACAGTATGAAAAATGGAAAATAAATAATGACCCAAAAAGGAACCAATATTGGGTGAACGGAAAATAATAGTGAAAAAAATTCGGGTGAACCGAAAAATAATAGTGAACGAAAAATATTAAACCAAAAAGGATCGAGTGAACCGAAAAAGGATGGGTGAAACAAAAATTCGGGTGAACCGAAAAGGAAAGGGTGAACAGAAAATAATAGTGAACCAGAAATTCGGGTGACCCAAAACATAATAGTGAACCGAAAAAAGAACCAAAATCTGGTGAACCAAAAATTTGGGTGAACCGAAAATAATAGTGAACCAAAAATTCAGGTGAACCGAAAAGGATCAGGTGAACCAACAAAAAAATCATGAACAAAAATTCAGGTGAACCAAAAATAATAGTGAACCAAAAAGGATCGGGTGAACCGAAAATAATATTGAACCGAAAAGGATCGGGTGAGCCGAAAAGGATCGGTGAACCAAAAATTCGGGTGAACCGAAAAGGAACGGGTGAAGCGAAGGAACCAAAAATTCGGGTGAACCAAACATAATATTGAACCAAAAATAATAGTGTACCAAAAATTCAGGTGAACCAAAAATTTGGGTGAATCGAAAATAATAGTGAACCGAAAAGGAACCAAAATCTGGTGAACCGAAAATAAAAGTGAACCAAAAATTTAGGTGAACCGAAAATAATAGTGAACCAAAAATTCAGGTGAACCGAAAATAATAGTGAACCAAAAATTTGGGTGAACCAAAACTCGGGTGAACCAAAAATTATAGTGAACCAAAAATTCGGGTGAACAAAAAATAATAATGAACCAAAAATTCGAGTGAACCGAAAAGGATCGGGTGAACCAAAAATAATAGTGAACCAAAAAGATCGGGTGAACCGAAAATAATAGTGAACCGACAAGGATCACTTGAACCGAAAAAAATAGTGAACCAAAAATTCAGGTGAACCAAAAATAATAGTGAACCAAAAATTTGGGTGAACCAAGAAATAATAGTAAACCAAAAAGGATCGGGTGAACCGAAAATAATAGTAAACCGAAAAAGATCGGGTGAACCGAAAATAATAGTGATTCAATTATTTGGAATGACGAACAGAATAAGGACCGATAATTAGCCAGAATCATATCAAGCAGGACCAGTTTGGAAAAAATGAGCCAATAATGGTTTGAACCATATTAAAATAGAAAACCAAACCTAAGATGAATGAGCCAAACTTAAAATGAGCCAGTTATTTGCGAAAACGTAATGATAAAATGAAAAAAAAAATATGTCAAACGAGCGCTATAGGCGAACCACATCAAACGTATCCGAAAAAACTGATACAATTATAGGTAAACCATATATACAGAACCATCATTACAAAGTGAACCAAAATTTCGGTGAAACCGTTAATAGCATAAACAATTTCTTGTAACAGTATACGAGTAAAAAATATATATACATGTTACAGAAATGGTTTTCGTCTGTCTTGATTGTTCACCATATCATCCAGTAAACAAATGATCAAAATGAGCTGACCATAATACGCATGCATAGAAAGAAAAAGGAAAAAGGCATCTCAAAGTCTAAGCGTTTCGAAACTTTGGCTACATGCTACAAGAAAACTACATGCATCAGGGACTAAAGCTTCTTTCTCTTCTTCAAAGCCTCGAGCTTCATCATGTCAACTTTGTTGTGATCTGAATGGAACATCTTGTAAGCCATAACCATCCTGTATTTCAAAATAATGATCTGCGTCGAAGAAACAATGCATGTGGGTGATGGCGTGGATCACACGTTCGATGGGAGACCCCAAGAGGAAGGTATGATGCAGCAAAGCGACAGTTTTCCCTTGATTACAAAACCAAGGTTATCTAATCCAGTAGGACTTGGAGAAGGCTTAGCGAGGTGTCAATCTACTCTGGCGCTTGTAGATCAACGCGGACCTGCACACAATCACAAACAAGTACTTTGCCTAGCGAAAACAGAGAGGTTGTCAATCTCTCCGGCTTGCCGAACACAAAGAATTAAATGTGCAAGTGTAAAATATGAAGAGAATGAAATATGACCAGCAAGCAAATGATGATGAAAAGCTATTAAAACGGTTGTAAGCAATGTAGGAAAATATGAACGGGGTCCACAGTTCACTAGAGATGTCTCTCCAAAAGGTATACATGATGGGTAAACAAATTACAGCATCACAATTGACAGAATTGTGGGCGCATAGCAATGCTATCATAAAACAATATATTTCACCATTTCATCTAATATGGGCATTACGTCAAAATATATAGACCGTTATCCAACTGCATCTATGACTAATAATCCACCCCGGGATCGCTATCCAGCATGTCACCAAAAAGTATTAAGTTGCAAGCAACAGATCATTGCAATAAGCAAAGTGCATAATGTAAGCAATGTAAATAACACGAGGAAATCACACCGCTGTTTTCTCCCTAGTGGCAACAACACATCTCTAGCCTTAACCGTTCCTGTCACCGAACTCAAACAAAGAGAGGCATGAACCCACTATCTAGCATAAATAATCCCTCACATCCACTAGCATCGGAGAGCATGCAAGATCATAGATAAAACATAACACAAAGATGAACAAAAGTAATGACTTCCACAATTCATCGGATCCATGCAAACACAATCATGTAGCAGTTACAAATAATATGATCTTGATCATGATAGGCAGCTCACAAGATCTAAACAATGGAGTACAAGGAGGAGAGAAAACCATCTAGCTACTGCTATGGACCCATAGTTCCATGGTGGACTACTCACACATCACTCCGAAGGCGGGCATGGTGGTGTAGATGCCTCCGGTGTCGATTCCCCTCTCCGGCAAGGTGCCGGGAAGAGCTGCAGAACCCTCCCGAACTAGGGCCTGAGATGGCGGCGGCCTCGGATGTCTTTTGGAAAATATGATCGTCCTCCTCGGTTTTTAGGTCAGGAGTGAATTTATAGGCGAAGAGGCAACGCGAGGCGGTGGACGAGGGCTCCAGGTGGGACCCATGCGCGGCCAGGTGGTGTTTGGGGCCTGTGGGGCCCCCCTGCAGGCCCCCTTCTGGCTCCGTCTTCGTTTCATATTTGAAATAATTCCCGTAAATTTTCAGCGCAATCCGAGAAACTTCTCAGAATAACTTTTCTGAAACAAAAAGACAGCAGGAAACAGGAACTAGCACTGGGCATCTTGTTAATAGGTCAGTTCCATAAATCATGCAAAAATGAAATAAAAACATTATAAAAACATATGGCACTGATATATAATCAAGCATGGAACATAAAAAATTATAGATACGTTGGAGACGTATCAGCATCCCCAAGCTTAACTCCTGCTCGTCCTCGAGCAGGTGATACGTGTCAAACATATCTATAATTTTTTATTGATCCATGCTTGTTTTGTGATGTTATCACATGTTTTTATTATCATATTAATCATTTTTATGCATTTTGTTGGACTAACCTATTGACAAGATGCCTAGTGCCAGTTTCCTGTTTTTGTATTTCAGAAAGTCCACCACAGGAAATATCGTCGGATTGCGCTAAAAATTTACGGAGATTTTTTATGCGACGGAAGGAACCAGAGGACCAAAGGGCAGCCTGGGGGGCCACCTAGGGGCCACAGGCGGGTGGCGGCCACGACCCCCCTAGGACCCGTGGGTGGGCCCGCCCTTGCCCTCTGGGCACCGCCTCGGCCCCCTCCGACGCCTATAAATTCACTTTAACCCTAAAAACGATGGGGCGGCCATTATTTTCCAGAGAAGTCATCCCGACGCGCCGTCATCTCAAACCCTAGTTCGGGGGTGATTCTGAAGCAGATCCCGGCACTCTGCCGGAGGGGAGATCGATCCCGGAGGGGTCTTCATCGCCATTCCTTCCTCCAGGATGATTCGTGAGTAGTCCCACCTTGGACCATGGGTCCATGGAAGTAGCTAGATGGTAGTCTCTCTCTCTTGTGCTTCATGTCTTATGATCTTGTGAGCTGCCTAACATGATCAAGATCGATTATTGTAATGCTATGTGATGCGTTTGCTGGGATTCGATGGATTATAAAGTTATGATCAGATTGTGCATGATTCTTATATGTTGATTTATGTTCTTGCATGCTCTCCGATGTGCGTAGTTACTTTGGCTAAGTGATTGTGTGTATCTCCAAGAGAGGGTATTTATGCTAGATAGTGAGTTCATGCCCCCCTTTTGTTCCTGGGCACGAGTGACAGAAACATCTAAGGGCGAGGGTGTGCTGTTGCTACTAAGGGTAAAACAGCGGTGTTAATGTCTCTTTTGATATTACTATTGCTTACTTCATGCTCTTTACTCAATGCAAATGCCCGTTGCTGGATAGTGATCCCACGGTGGACTTTTTAGACAAAGATGCAGTTGGAATCAACGGTCTTTGTTCATTGTCGTGATGCCTACTTAAATATTATCATGTTCTCTTTGTCATAGCTAGATTAAGTTTGTGTTATAATCTTGTCAATTGCCCATCTGTAATTTGTTTACCCATCATATGATTGTTCTATTTACTTGAGAGATTCCACTAGTGAACCCATGGCCCCCGGTCCATCTTTTTACATTGATTGCAACCTTTATTCATCACTTTTCATCATCATTACTCCACTGGTCCATTTTCATATTTCATCTATTTCATTATACAATTAACCGCTTTGTTTTCTGTGAGACCGGAAAGATTGACTACCTTTTCGCGGTTGGGGGCAAAGTATTTTGGTTGAGTGTGTGCAGGTCCACGTCTGTTGAAGATTAAGCGCCAGAGATCTTCAACATTCACTTTGTTGTTGATTTCAAGGTCCTACTAGTTCGATAAACCTCGGTTCATTATCGAGGGAAAACTGCTGCTTGCTACATCTCCGCCTTCGCTTGGGGCACCACCCAACTCTTCATCAGTAGCAATCAAGCTCTTTTCTGGCGCCGTTGCCGGGGATCTTGGAGCTACAGCAAGGGGAGTCTCATACTCTCAATCACTTTACTTTGTTTTTGTCTTGCTTGTTTTATTTCTCGTTAGCTTATTTTTCTTGTTGCAAAATTTTAAAACCCCCCAAAAAAATTAGTATAGTCTTTATTTCTATTTTGCTTATTTGCTCTCTTTAAAAATCAAAAACACAAAAAAATGCTATGGAAGAACTTACTAGAACCTTTATGTTGATGGAAGCTAGAGAATTATATATAAAGTATAGAGAATCAAGAGAGGGTAAAATCTTGAGAGGCATGTTAAAAAAGTTGAATCAGATTGCTGAACTCTTGCTTGATCTTCACGATATAAATTGTTGCTCTAAGCAACACGATAAACATTTTAAATTCCAATGTGGCTTTAGTAAAGAACCTTTAATTGCAACCTATCATTGGTTAAACTATACTCATCTGGGAACTGAACAAGTAGAACAATTTGTTACATTTGTGGCAGCCTCCGAAGTAGATTCCTTCATGGCCGAAAATAATGAAACTTGCATGGCTTCTAATAAACTTAAATTTACAAACTCTTGGATCCTTAATTATTATTTGGAAAATTTCAGCAATAATGATTATATCATTGATTATAAAAAGAGACTACTAGCTGCACAAGAGGGTTCTCACATTTTGCAGGATGCAGGATATGAAAATATAAGCCAATATGAAGAGGAGAAGGAAGAACTAATGGAGGAAGAAAAGGAAGAGTGTGAGCCTCCACCCCCTCTATCCGAGGATGATAGTAAATTTCAAACTCAAAACACCTTTGTGATGTATGAGAATCCATGCTATATTGATGATGTTTTTACTCAAAATTCTATTCTCATTTATGATAACCCATGCTACTGTGATGAAGCTGATAAGGCCTCTATTAATGATGCTTATGAAGATGAGTTTGCTACTGTTATATATGATAATCCGTGCTCTATTGATACATCTTATGATAATCCTTTATTTGTTCCTACCATTGAGATACATGTTAATGAAGAGTTGTGCTTAGAAAGTTTATATGATAATGCTCTTGACGACAGTCCTATGTTACTTGATGATAAACATTAAATTCTATTGAAAGTGGGTTTGATCCCACTATTTTGAGATGGACCGAAATTATGCGCTTGTAGATCATGAAAAGCCTGTTTTAAGTGATAGATATATTGTTGAGTTTGTTCATGATGCTACTGAAAATTATTATGAGAGAGGAAAATATGGTTATTGGAGATTCATGTTACTAAAACACCTATCTTTATGTTATTTTACCTTCCTATGCTTAATGATTTGTGCTTCATGGATTTATTTCCGTACAAGATGCTTATGCATAGGAAGTGGGTTAGGCTTAAATATATTTAATATTTGTTTCTTGATGCTCTCTATTGTCAACTCTTACTTTTATTAGGGCATCATTGAAATCATTGCGCCTAGCTAAAAGGCGTTAAAGAAAAGCGCTTGTTGGGAGGCAACCCATCTTTTACTTTCAGTTTGCCTTTTACTTTTCTTGAGTCTTGAAGTTGTTTCTTCTGTAGCAACTTCATTGTATCTTTTTCTTTTGGTTTTTTGTGCCAAGTTTAGCCTCTAATGCATTGAAAGTGCGAGGTGTTGTTTTGCTGTTCAGAAACAGATTTCTGTCCTTCACTGTTCGAAAAATCCAAAAAATCTCTGAATTTTATTATTTTCTGAAATTTTTATACAGCAAGCCTGATACTTTTAAATATCTTTCGTTAGTTTTGATTTTTCTGATTTGAGCTACAGAAGTGCCTCGAAAAATTTAATCTTTACAGACTGTTCAGATTTTGACAGATTCTGCTTTTATTTTGTATTCGTCTCTTTACTATCGTCAAATGTCATACTCTTGGGGTGGAGTGCCACATTGAGGCTTAGTGAACAGTATATAATATCTAATAAAGTTGTTTGCAATTTGTCTTGAGTTGAACACATGTGCATTTTTAATTTATGAGCACTAACCCTCTAATCAGTTTATGAGAAGTTTTGTGTGAAGGGAGTTTTTAAGTTCCAAAGGAGAGGATAATGAAGAAATTGAAGATGGATCAGAGCTCAAGCTTGGGGATGCCCCCATGGAACCCCCTATGAATATCAAGAACCATCAAGCGTCAAAGCTTGGGGATGCCCAAGGCATCCCCTCTTATTCATCGACTATCATGAGGTCGTCTTCGTTGAACTATATTTTTATCACTTTACATATTATGTGCTATGCTTGGAGCGTCTTTTTACTTTCAGTTTTGTTTGTTTGTTTGCTGGTCATATGCTTATTGGATCCTTTCTTTGTTTGTGTGGGAGAGAGACACGCTCCGCTTTTTCGTTTGAATACTCCTGTGCTTCGCTTATATTTTGTTGAGTATTCTTAGCTACTCTTTGTTTGCTAGTAAGCTCTCGCTTTTATCTTTTATCTTATTTAGAGCTGCTAGTAGTTGTTGTTAAACTCTCTTGTTCTTCACTTATATTTGTTGGAGAGTTGTTCCTTGAATTGTCAAAGTGACAAAATGCTATTCATGTGATAGTGGAATCAAACGAAAGCCTGCATAGTATTGTAGATCATTGTGTGGATACTTGAGACTTCTCATTTGTTTTGAGATATTAAGATGAATGCTTAAACTTGCTAGTTATTTGAGTGGAATTGATTAGTAAAGAAATATTGTTAAAAGCTTGAAATTGTGTGGTGTTTAGTAGTTGTTAATTCATTAAGCTAATCTTTTCATCAAAAGAATTATTTGGTCAACAAGGGAGATGGTGTGGAGCTTTTATGGTTATGATTGACTTATGTCTTATGTTACTCTGTTACCGGTTAATGTTAGATGTTTGCTTCAAATTCCTTCTTTGCTAAACCCAAAAATTCGTACTGAGTGTATGGTTCACTCGTGCATCCAAATTCCAAAGCCAAACTATTTTGCCAGCTGAGTCCACCATATCTACCTATGCATGGTATTTCTTGCCATTCCAAGTAAATTTGTCATGTGCTATCTTTAAAAATTCAAAATACTCTCTTTTTGTGCCTCTGTTTTTAAGCTCATGAGGGAGCAGTGGAGAGCTAGATATAACTATTTTCCCCCTTTCACCCGGTGTCGATGGATTACGTCTTCACTTGAATCAACCTGAGAGCAGCTTAAGCAAAAATATAAATATAACTCACCATTCTCCTCCGCACAATGAAAATCTGAGAAATCAACTCTAAACATTGGACAGTGGTGAAACCAAGGAGAAAGAGGAGCGTACTTGCTCCTCTAAATACCAGCTGCTCTCACAAGTCTAAAAGCCTTGCTTGTTATGGGGGACTAGATAGCTTCTCTGTTGGGAAGTCGTTGACGAAAGCATGCATGTCTCAAAATTGTTTACTTCTGTTTCATAAAAATAAAAACCTCTAGCACATGACTAATCCCTGCTTCCCTCTACAAAGGACCTTTCTTTTACTTTTAATGTTGAAACAGCTTTCCTCTTCCTTCTATCTCCACCAAAGCAAACATCTAGCATTGACCCTGGGTATCATTGATCATATTGCATCGTCAGATTAAACATGAATCTTTATATTGACTTTACCGTTGGAAGTTGAAGCTTTTTGCTAAAACTTACATCTTCTTTGTTTTGATTCTCAAACACTTTTGCTATGGAACTATTGCCTTTGTGAATTAATCAAATATGTGGATCACATTGCTTTCATGTCTTTAACATACTATTTATGAAAAGTTTTGCTTGAATGATTCAACTTGGTTATTCATTGCTTTCTTGCTATCAACTATAGACAATTGTTTTGTATCACTTCATTCACATCCTATGCTTTACATTACTATCTTGATCATGATTGTGTTGGTTACATGTCTCATCAAAAATTATTTTGTTATCACTTACCTACTCGAGGATGAGTAGGAGTTAAGCTTGGGGATGCTGATATGTGTCAAACGTATCTATATTTTTTTATTGATCCATGCTAGTTTTGTGACGTTGTCACATGTTTTTATTATCATATTAATCATTTTTATGCATTTTGTTGGACTAACCTATTGACAAGATGCCTAGTGCCAGTTTCTTGTTTTTGCTGTTTTTGTATTTCAGAAAGTCCACCACAGGAAATATCATCGGATTGCGCTGAAAATTTACGGAGATTTTTTATGCGACGGAAGGAACCAGAGGACCAAAGGGCAGCCTGGGGGGCCACAGGAGGGTGGGCCGCGGCCTCCCTAGGACCCGTGGGTGGGGCCCGCCCCTACCCTCTGGGCACCGCCTCGAGCCCCTTCGACGCCTATAAATTCCCTTTAACCCTAAAAACGACGGGGCGACCATTATTTTCCAGAGAAGTCATCCCGACGCGCCGTCATCTCAAACCCTAGTTCGGGGGTGATTCTGAAGCAGATCCCGGCACTCTGCCGGAGGGGAGATCGATCCCGGAGGGCTCTTCATCGCCATGCCTTCCTCCGGGATGATTCGTGAGTAGTCCCACCTTGGACCATGGGTCCATGGCAGTAGCTAGATGGTAGTCTCTCTCTCTTGTGCTTCATGTCTTATGATCTTGTGAGCTGCATAACATGATCAAGATCGATTATTGTAATGCTATGTGATGTGTTTGCTGGGATCTGATGGATTATAAAGTTATGATCAGATTGTGCATGACTCTTATATGTTGATTTATGTTCTTGCATGCTCTCCGGTGTGCGTAGTTACTTTGGCCAAGTGATTGTGTGTATCTCCAAGAGAGGGTATTTATGCTAGATAGTGGGTTTATGCCCCCCTTTTGTTCCTGGGCACGAGTGACAGAAATGTCTAAGGGCGAGGGTGTGCTATTACTACTAAGGGTAAAACAATGGTGTTAATGTCTCTTTTGATATTAGTATTGCTTACTTCATGCGCTCCACTTAATGCAACAGTCGGTTGCTTGCAACTTAATACCGATGGGTGACAGGCTGGATAGCGATCCCACGGTGGACTTTTTAGACAAAGATGCAGTTGGAATCAACGGTCTTTGTTCATTGTCGTGATGCCTACTTAAATATTATCATGTTCTCTTTGTCATATCTAGATTAAGTTTGTGTTATAATCTTTTCAATTGCCCAACTGTAATTTGTTTACCCATCATATGATTGTTCTATTTACTTGAGAGACTCCACTAGTGAACCCATGGCCCTCGGTTCATCTTTTTACATTGATTGCAACCTTTATTCATCACTTTTCATCATCATTACTCTACCGGTCCATTTTCATATTTCATCTATTTCACTATACAATTAACCGCTTTGTTTTCTGTGAGACCGAAAAGATTGACAACCTTTCCGCCGTTGGGGGCAAAGTATTTTGGTTGCGTGTGTGCAGGTCCATGTCTGTTGAAGATTAAGCGCCAGAGATCTTCAACATTCACTTTGTTGTTGATTTCAAGGTCCTACTGGTTCGATAAACCTCGGTTCGTTATCGAGGGAAAATTGCTGCTTGCTACATCTCCGCCTTCGCTTGGGGCACCACCCAACTCTTCATCAGTAGCAATCAGCAGGTAAGTGATAACAAAATAATTTTTAAAGTGACCTGCTACCAATCACAATCTTGATCATATAATCATGTAAAGCATATGAACTGAATGCATTGATCCAAAACAAAGGTTCATTGAATGAAACAAACAATGATTAACCAGGTGTAATATCTAAGCAAGAATTAACTAGAAAAGAGCACTTTGGATATTTAAAAGTATAACACTTGACAATGATTGATATCTCACAAAGCAATATTAATTCAACAAAGGAGTTTGGCCAACACAAAGGAAGATTTAAGTTTTCAGCAAAGAGCTTCAACTTGCAACTTGTTTATCTCAAGATAAAGTCAATACAAAGTTTTCACAGTTAGACACAAAGATAACATGAAGTAAAACATGAATCAAAGTTGATACCAAGTGATTGCTTGAGGGGGTTAAGAAGGAAGAGGAAGACTGACTCAACATAAAAGTAAAAGAAAGACCCTTCGCAGAGGGAAGCAGGGATTAATCATGTGCTAGAGCTTTTTTTTATAGAAGTAAAACAGTTTGGAGATATGCATGCTTTCATCAACGACTTCACAGTAAAGAAACTAGCTAGTCCCCCATTTCAAGCAAGGCTTTTAGACTTGTGAGAGCGGCTGGTTTTAGAGGAACGAGTACATTCCTCTTTCTCCTTGGTTTCACCACTAACCAATGTTGAGCTGATTTCTCAGATTTTCATTGTGCGGAGGAGAATGGTGAGTTATATTTATATTTTTCTTAAGCTGCTCTCGGGTAAATTCAAGTGAGGACGTGTACCATCAACACCAGGTGAAAGGGGGGAAATGACCTTGCTTGTCACGGGTTATATCTAGCTTCCTACTGCTTCCTCATGAGCTTAAAACAGGGGCACAAAAAGGAGAATTTTGAACATTTTAAAGATACCACATGAAAATTTTACTTGGAGTGGCAGGGAAATACCACTGGACTTCACACCGTCTACCTTGTTAGCCAAACCAACTCTTTGCAAAAAGAATATCTAGACTTTGAGAGCTACCAAGCAGGACAAGATCACAATTTTAAAGCCTTACGGTAGTTCTTTACTAATCCATTCTTACTAGATGATCCACAAGTTTAAGCATTAATCTACTTCGTATCTCTAAACAATTGACAAGTATCAAAGATTCAAGACAACGGTCTACAAGATTAAGCAGCACTTTTTAAATCACTTCCTACATGATAGAGAGACAATTTGCTACCCGCATGGGTAGCTACACACCCATGCGTTATACGGAGATGCAAGCCGTATGTATATGTTTTAGCATGTTTTCCTAGTAAAACACGGATAGTTGGTGTACAAAACTGGTTTCGGAATTTTCAAAAAAATATTTTTTGATCGTCATTTTTAGCTTTTGTTCATAGTTGACTTTTTTTGTTGACTTTTGGGTCAAACTTTACTAAAAAAATTACAGCGGATGGAAAAAAATTCGAAAAAATTTCAAAATACTTTTTAATAATTCTATCAACTCTACTAGTGACATCCCCTTGTCTACTTGAGTAATCTTATTTTACCGTTGCATATACGTTTTGGTCAAACTTAGGGTGTGTAGCTACCCATGGGGGTAGCAAGTCTTTTCCGCTACATGATAATTTCCACTTAACCAAACACCAATCAACTTATTTGAAACAAAACAAAAAGGGTGAAGCAACAAGAGCAAAATTTCCTAACTATAAAAGCTAACAGCTCTGAACAAGAGATGATTGAAAACAAGAGCTAAAAGCATAAATAACAAAGGCTAAACACTCAACACATATAAGTGAAGAACATGAGTGTATAATGAAAAGGCGGAGCGTGTCTCTCTCCCAAACAAGCATGCATGGATCCAAATTATTGCAAGGACCAGAAAACTAAACACAAACAAACTAAAAGTAAAAACAAACTGACGCTCCAAGAACAACACATAATGTGTAAAGGAATAAAAATATAGTACCATGAGAGAAACCAATTATTGTTGATGAAGAAGGGGATGCCTTGGGCATCCCCAAGCTTAGACGGTTGTAACTTCTTGAATATTTCAGAGGAGGGTCCATGGGGAGCCTCCCCAAGCTTAGGCTTTTATTCCTTCTTGATCTTCCTTCATCACCTCACACTTGGATACTTGAAAACTTCCTTCACACAAAACTTATAGCAACTTCATTAGAGGGGTTAGTCCACAAAAACAATATCTTCCTTCGGTTCCAAAACACATATCATGAACTTATTTTTTACAACATTATCTACTATCACAAAGGTCTAAGTAAAACTCTAGCTTTGAGAAAGCTTCACTTTGCCCGTGAAAGAAGCAATGCAAAACTAAGGATAGAATCTGTCAAAAACAGAACAGACTATAAATATAAATTTTTTCGGGAGACTTCTGGACCTCAAATCAGAAAACTTAAAACTAGAGAAAGGTACAAAACCTTGATGCTTGCTGTCAAAAAATTTCAGTCACATATGACGTTCTGTGATTTTTCGGATTTTCAAACAGTGAAGAACATAAATCTATTTCTGGACAGCAAACTCACCAATTAGTCATCCTCTCTTTAGAGGCTATTCTTGGCACCAAAAACCAAAAAAAAAATATACAAGGGAGTTGTTACAGAAGTAACATCAGCCAAAACTCAAAGAAATCAGAAAGAAACAGAAGGTAAAAATAAAATGGGTTGCCTCCCATAAGCGCTTTTCTTTAACGCCATTTAGCTAGGCAAAAAGGGCAATTTCAAGTTTTATCAATTCTGATGACCCCAATTGCCTTCCCTTGATATTCTTACCATGACTGTCGTGGGGTTGTCACGGCAAGTTCTTCCTCTGGGAAGATGAGTTCTGGGGCCATTGATGACTGAAGTACGTAGGAACGGTTAATCTCGCCGAGGAACAAGGATTTACCCAGGTTCGGCCCCTCTGATTCGAGGTAAAGACCTACTTCCTGCTTCTATGTTATTGCTCTTGATTGTATCTCGATTACAAGGACCCGGCTCCCACAACTCAGGAGCCGGCGACTTCTCTCTGGTGGCCAGGGTTTCTCTCTACTGGTTGAAGCTTATCTCTTCGAACTCATCGATCTAAGGTCCAGGACCCTGCTTATAAAGGCTGCCGGGTCCCTGGACTTACAGGCTATACCGAGTCACACTAGAACACGGAGTCCTACTCTACGTCTTGGTCCTCCAAGTTAGACTCCGGGTTGTACTTGGACTCCTTCTTTGGACGAGCCTCTTTCTCCACACGGGCCTTGGTCGGCTTGTCTCCAGCCCAGCCCATGCGACTTGTCTCGTGACTCGGCGTTGGCCTTCTTGGTCTTGGCGGGTCTACTTTCCGGGTCCATGGGCCTACCTATAAAGTATCCCCCCATCAGTAGCCCCCGAATTTATCTTGGGCGCAGCTTGGCGGCTTCCTTTGACTTGTTGGTTCGACTCCCTGGGTCGACTCCTTCCACTTGAGCCACAGGCTCCAAAGTCGCTTGCTGCTTGCTCCAAGATGAATTCCTGCATAAAGACATAAAAACATAAAGGATGAGTCTATCCTCAGCCCTTGTTCAAGTCATCACCCTTGCCCTTGCACATGCTGGCCGGGTCTGTTGTGACTCTTGCGAACAAGGACTAGACAATTTGACTTTCACCGCCACAGGACTCGCCACTCTGGGACAAGCCGGCTTCTTCCAATTCTGTGACTTTAACTTTTCTGCGCTGTGCCCTTTCTATCTGTTAACCACTGAACTGCTTAATAGTGAAACGTTATCCACAGTTTACTGTGGACCTGCACTGTAACTCTCTTAGGGTTTTACCCTCTTGATAAATACCGAAGGGTTAGGTTTTAAGCCTCACTTGCCCCTTCATCTCAAAATCTCATCTTTCTCTCTTCGCGCCCATCTCTTCCCGCGCCCAGCACACACTGCCCGCACGCCATGGCTCCCAAGCGCGCAAAGACCGCATCCAAGGCCAAGGCATCCTCGTCGAGCAGGACGGTGGACATCGCCGCCGCGGCCGCCGCCGCCGCAAAATCCTCCTCCAAGCGATCGATTTCCGCCGATTGGGGTGGATCTGTGATCACGGCGGAGCAATTGAAGACTCATAGGCTCTCAGGTTTGGTTCCCTCTCCCGCTAAGGGCGAAGTAGTTGTCTTCGTGGAGCACCTGTTCCGTGGATTTTCTCCTCGAACTCTATGAGCTGCGGATTCACGATCTGGCTCCTAATTCCATTCTCACCCTTTCCAATTTCGTCGTTCTCTGTGAGGATTACCTCCAGATTAAGCCTGACATCAATCTCTGGCTTGAGCTCTTCTACTGCAACCCTCAGGCCAAGACCTCCGGGGGCCCTCTTCTCCAATGTGGCGCCGTCGCTCTTCAACGGCGCCTCAATTCTGTCTTCCCAAAGCCAATCTTTCCAATCGCATCAAGGATTGGCAAAAAACCTTCTTCTATTGCAAGGACACCTCCCCTGCAAATGAACCAAAGCTTCCCTTGTTCTCTGAGGACCGCCTTCGGGCGACTCCTCTGATGAAAGCTAGGTGCCCAGAGGCCGCCCGGCCAAGAGTCGAGTCTCTGATCACTCGAATCCGGGCCCTCTTGTCCCATAACTTAGAAAATATGGATCTTGTCCGCTACTGGACGACCTGGAGAATCCAGCCACTGAGTCCTAGGACTCGGTTGATATGCTCATATACCAGATGCGCTGGTGATGACCTCCGAGTTATGGAGCACTGTCTGATGGACCCGAACTTGGTCGACTTATCAAAAAGTTGACTGGGAAACCGGTGAAGGATCAAGCTCATTTCGGGCTCCAGCCCTTCTGCTCGACCAACCCAGCTCCTGAGGTAAGTATCATTCTCTACTTTATTTCAACCTTGATCTCACTTCTACTGCTTGCTGACTCACGTTTATTGACTCTGTTGCAGCTCACCGACTCCTTCTGGAAGCCGGCCTCTGGAGCTGGTACTAAGAATAAAGCTGAAGCTGAGGCTGAAGCTGAAGAAGAGATTCCTGCCACAGATCAAACTACTGTGGCAGAAGACACTGATGATGCGGATGAGGAGTCCTCCCAGGGGGCTCCCGCTGAAGACGATGCTGCCGATGAGGAGTCCTCGCCAGAGGCTCCAACCGAGAATGTTGATGGAGAGGAGTCCTCTCAGGAGGCTCCCATCGTGGAAGAGATTGACGATGACGAGTCCTCTCCAGAGGCTCCCACCACTAGACAAACTGATACTGCCTCTGCTGCCGCTCAACCATCGCCATCTGCGGAGTCCTCTGCTAGGAGTCACTCCTCCTCTTCTCCAGCCTCAAACACTAATGGCTCTCGAGAGGCTGTTCCCAAGGTACCACTCTCACGAGTCCTTGGGTCCTCTCGCTCTCCCACTAAGCCTGAAGAGCACGTGCAGAGTGTTATTGCCGCCAGGAAGAGGAAACTGCGCTCCGATGGGCCTGCAGACGCTCCCGAGCCTCTGCCTGTCTCGCACCAACGGAAATCAGCTTCTCCTCCTCACAAGGACGACTCCTACCACTCTGGCATGTCAATGCCTTCCTCAGACTCTCAGGCCTCCTTGGACCTGGAGACCAATGTTGGGTAAGACTCCTTTGTTTCTATACTTGCACTCAAATGACTTCTGCTTTTTCCCTTTTCACTAATTCTGGCGCTGACTTCTATCTTTGTGTATTTCAGGGCTCGGCCTTGTTCTAAGGTAACCAAGCTCCAGGCATGGCTGATGTCACTTCTGGTCGTGGACCTGCACCTCCTTCGGCCTCTGAAACGACCAGCACAAGGACAGGTCCTTCAGTTGCTGCATCTGCTGGTGCAACCACGACTCCAACCATTCCCGAGTCCCCTTCAAGGACTCGGGCGGGACTCCAACAATAGTCCAGCCCAGCTCTGGTGCTGCGACTCCTGATACTGCGCCCCAAGTTCGTTCGGCTCCTGTGAAGCCGACTCCTGCAGGCTCTCCGTCCATCAAGATCAAGTCATCAACTGATTACAGCCGACTTCGAGTAGCTGACAACATGTCATTTTCTGAGGCTTATGCTGAAGCTGTTGACTTGAACGATCAATCAGCGAGGTTGAAGGATGAAGAACAAGTGGCTCTTAGGTCTCTTCATATGGTTCATGAAGTAAGCTTTTCTGACTTCACCTTTCATGCTTTCTGGCATCATCCTATCTCAGTAGCCCCCAAGCACCTGTCTGTGGTGACTTGTGACTAGGATAGGTGCTTTGATTTGATACTGAACTCAATTACTATATAGAAAAAATTTGCACACTGTAGCCCCCAAGCACTGAGTCCTTAGCTCTACTAGGACTCGGGGCTGCTAATTCACTGTCTGTCGGGTCCTTAGACCAAAAACTTTTGCACGAGTAGCCCCCAAGCGCCGAGTTGTCAGCTTGCGACGACTTGGAGCTACCAACATATGTAATTCACTGATACCTTACTTGAAGAAGAATTTCTGTTCTGCGAGTAGCCCCCAAGCGCCAAGTTGCTAACTTGTGGCGACTTGGAGCTGCAAATATGTCCACTCTACTCATACTTAACTTGATGAAAAATTCTGATCTGCCAGTAGCCCCCAAGCGCCAAGTTGCTAACTTGTGGCGACTTGGAGCTTATGAATTGTCAACTAGGACTCATGCCTGCTTTTCTGATAGAAAGAATTGACTCCTGAGTAGCCCCCAAGCGCCAAGTTGTTAACTTGTGACAACTTGGAGCTCATGAGTTCGTTATTTGACTTGTGAAGCTCACTTGTGCTTTATGACTTGTAATTGCAGTGCATTGTCTCGAAGATGAAGAGAGATATGAAAGAACTGGAGGACCAGGCAGCTGCCAGTGCCAGGTCTGCCATGGCCGAAAAAGAACACTCCCTTCAGCTTGAGAAGGAGCTGAAAGCCCTGGCTGCTCAACTGGAACAAGTAAATAAAGAGTCGGCTGAAGCCAAAAAGATTGCTCAGAAGGCACACAACGACCTACAAGCTGTGTTCAACACTTGCAAAAAAGGCATTGGTGCCATGTGTCCAACATATATTTGGTGAGTTTATGACTTTTGCTTGCTTCCTTTTGCACCTTCTCTGAATTGCTTTTCAACTGACAATGACTCCTTGATTTCTTCTGCAGGGGCTGACTCCCCAAAGCTTAAACTTGCCCACAAGCAAGCAACTATCTGAGATGCTTGATTACTGTCATGGGCTACAAGAGGGAGCCCGTGCATGTGGTCAAGTATCTGAATCATAAAGGCAAGTGCCCCAAAGAGCCTGAACGTCTGGTGGACGAGTTGTCCAGAGCACCAGGCTATATGCGTCTGTGGAAACAGTCTTCAATGAGGAGAGCATCCACCAGGATCTTGGCCTTAGCCCACAGCTACTATCCAACTGTCCTAGATCCAGCAATGCTTACAATGGGTAAGCCTGAGCAACATGAGGATGGGAAACCTTTTACCCAGGACGACTTCAAGGCCGAAGAAAAATTGGTGCGGCCATATGCTTGCGAGATTGCCAATAAGATGGACCCTGAGGTATGGGTTCATCACTATGATTTGGAGAACAAAAGAGTCGCTCCAGAAACTCCTCAGATAGTAAACTTTGGCCGCCCATCACAGGACCCAGCTGGTGTATTCTCTTCTTCTGCCGGTCCGAGTTCATCGTCACCGGCGGCTCCTGTTCAAAGTGCTGAACCCACTCTGAAGACACCTGCTGCGCCCACTCCTTCTAGAGCTGTCTCTGGAGACGCTCAGAAACAAGCAGAACTTGCTAAGCACATGAAGAGTCCCAAGGGTACTGGATTTCAAATGAAGAAAGTCGCCACCAAGCCTCCATTGAAGCCGGCTCCTTCCTCTGCTGCTGAAGCACAAGGCAAATCTCCTGTGAAGAAGGGCTCCTCAATTCCTGCTGTCCAGACAAAGGACAAGTCTCCTGCTAAGAAGGACTCCCCGACTCTGGCGAAGGAGTCAGCTCCTCTGGAAGACAACCCTCTGAATGACTTTTGATTACTATGTAATGCTGTGTTACTATTGAAACTTTGTAATTATGCACTACTGGTGCTTTTAAACTATTGAGCTTGGTAGCTATTTTGAGTTGTAAAGATGCACTACTGGTGCTTTAAACAATTGAGCTTGTTTAGCTATTTTAGAATTTGTGCCAATCGGCTTGGTTCTTATAACCCGTCTAGTTTTTCACTGATGAATAGCTTGTGCTGACAAGTTCTTAACTCATATGTTCCTTAGGATCCATAAGAGAGAGAAACAAGTCATGCCTGTAGATAGATCATATTGTGCAGGATGCATCTGACTTACCAGCGAAAGGACTAGGAAAAGTTTGGCTACTGTGCCGGGTCCAAGAGTTTAAGCTTAACTTTTTTCACTGAAAAGCAAGCCCCCAAGAACCTGATGATCAAAATTCGAAGAACAAAGCGCACTCACTGGGTGACTCGACTAAAGGACTCATGTTCACAAAAGCCGGCTTTATTTCATTTGATCATAACAATGCGATTACATCTAGGCATGGCTCACTGGGCTCTTTGCCTTGAAACTCATAAAACTATTACAACTTAAGTATAATATGGACGCAACTGAGCTATGTTCCAAGGCCTCTTTGCCTCTGCATAAGGATCTAGTGTGTGAGCTGTATCAGCTCCTTTGCCTACACTTGCCGGCTCTCGCACATCCATTAGATAGTACGACCCGTTGTTCAGATTCTTGCTTATGACGAATGGTCCTTCCCATGGTGGAGATAACTTGTGCATCCCATCCTTATTCTGGACAAGGCGAAGCACTAAGTCTCCTTCCTGGAAAGTCCGGGTCTTGACTCTGTGTGCGTGATATCGCCGCAAGTCCTGCTGATAAACTGCTGATCTCTCAAGGGCTAACTCCCTTGCTTCCTCAAGTGCATCGACCGAGTCCTGGCGGGCGAGTTCGTTTTCTGTCTCAACGTAATTGGCGACTCGTGGCGAGTCATGCAACAAGTCGCTTGGCAAGACAGCTTCTGCTCCATACACCATGAAGAAAGGTGTGAAGCCAGTGGATCTGTTAGGAGTCGTCCTGATGCTCCAAAGTACTGCTGGTAACTCCTCAACCCAAGACCCGGCGGCTCTCAGCAAAGGGACTCGGAGCCGAGGCTTAATTCCCTTCAGCAACTCCTGATTTGCCCTCTCTGCTTGTCCATTGGACTGTGGATGTGCCACTGAGGCTAGGTCAAGTCTGATGTTGTTCTCACCACAAAACTTTTTTTTTGAATATAAAGGACTGTGAGGCAAAAGCCCCACAGCATTTTATTGAAAGCATAAAAGAATTACAGAATATTTACATGCTGACTGAAAAGAGCAAGAAAAGACCTACCTATACAAGCTAATGTATCAAACAACAAGTTACATGAGGCTGCCTATCTAGGCCTTTAGAGCAGATTGATGCTTGGTTTTAATCCGATGCACAAGCATGGATATATCATGAACGAACTCCCTCCTCCAAGCAGCAAAGGAAGGCCTTTTGGCTTCAAAAAATTTTCCATTTCTCTGTTTCCATATATTCCATGCTGCTGACATTATTACCTCAGTGAAAAAAGGCTGCTTAAAATCCAACCTTGCCCTAGAGACAGCAGCTTGCAAATCGTCACTAAGAGTCCAGTCTATCTGCAAATAAGTCCAAATCCTATGACTAAAGTTGCATTGGAAGAACAAATGGAACCTATCCTCATGATGTCCACCAGGGCAGAGAACACATGAAAAATCTGAGGTTACTTGCCAATGTCTTCTTTGCAAAAGATCCTTGGTATTTAATCTGTCATTGAGGAGCAGCCAAGCAAAGAACTTGATTCTCATCATGCAAGAAGACTTCCAAATCCACTTTGACACTGGCATGGGGTCTAGATGAGCATGAAGATGCCTATAATACCTTGCTGCAGAGAAAATAGGCCCCCAAGGATAAGACCATTTGTCATCATCAATAGACAAGGGGTTCATTGCCATCTTAGCAGTTAAATCCTGGAGCTCATCATATGCTTGACTTGACAAAGGCAGATAGAACATAGAAAGCAGATCCTGCTGACCATACACCTCAGCTGCAGAGGAGCTCTTGTCAAGTACATAGGAATATAACCTGGGATATCTAAGCGAGAGGGGCTCGGTAGACCCAGCAAAAACCCATGAGTCCTCCCAAAATAAGAAGGAGTTTCCTTTTCCAGGTTGAATCGTAGCAATCAACCGAAACTTCTCCACTAGTTTCATGATATCACGCCACCAAAAGGAGCCACATAGATTCTGCGCATGAGGAACACTCTCCTCATAATGTGCACTCCATACTAAGTTTACCCAAGGAACATCAGATTTGTTATAAAATTTATGGAGGTGTTTTAAAAGCAGAGCCTCATTCTGCTTTGGGAAATTAATTATCCCAACCCCACCTGACTCCTTGGGCTTACACAACATATCCCAGGCTGCAAGAGATTGCTTTGGAGTATCAGAGTTCCCTCTCCAAAGGCATTGCCTCAACACTCTATCCATCTGCTTCACAATCCCTGCAGGCAACTGTAACGAACACAGAAAATAGATAGGCATAGAAGCCAGGGCTGAGTTCACCAACTGTAGCCTAGCACCCTGTGAAAGGAAAGAGGAGGTAGAGCATAGCCTCCTCTCCAGTCTGGTTACAATTGGCATTAGGTCCAGAATTTTAGGCCTAGTGGTTCCAAGTGGCAGACCAAGGTAGGCAAACGGCAGTGAATCCACCTGACAGCCAAAAGCAGAAGCTAACTGCTTAACTGTATCCCCAGACACATTGATAGGCACCATACTCGACTTGTGGTAGTTCACCTTTAAACCAGTAGAAATAGAGAATTTCATCAACATCTCTTTCATTACAAGCACTTGTTTGAGGTCAGCCGGCATGATCAGTAAAGTATCATCTGCATATTGTATTATGGGATAATCTTCATCATTAGTTACAATTGGCAGTGCAATATCCCCTTGGTGCAGCAAATCATTGACCACAACCTTCAGCAACTCTGATCCAAGCACATATAGCAAGGGTGACAAAGGGTCACCTTGCCTGACCCCTCTTCTGCACTGGAATTGCTTGCCTGGTACACCATTTAACAGAATCTGAGAGGTACCAGTAGACAAGATATTCCTGACCCACCTTAGCCACTTTTCATTGAAACCCATACACTTCATAACACTCAGGATAGCTTCATGTTCAATGGTATCAAAAGCTTTGCAAAATCTAGCTTGAGGATAATAATTGGCTTCTTGGAAGCATGACAGAGATGCAAGTATTCAAAAGCCCAGGACACACAATCCTGAATGGATCTGTCCTTGAGGAAAACCATACTGGTTCTTGTGAATACATCTGAGAATGTGTTTCTGAAGCCTATTAGCTGCCAATTTGGTAAAAAACTTGAAGCACACATTTGTCAATGAGATGGGCCTGAAATCATTGACATCCTCAGGGCTATTGACTTTGGGAACCAAAGTGATATATGACCCATTTATACTCTGCAAGTTTATCTTTTCCTCCTGGAAATCCCTTGCTAACTTATAAAAATCATCCTTGATAATAGGCCAACACTTCTTAAGAAACAGTCCATTGAAACCATCTGGCCCAGGTGCCTTATGGGCTGGCATCTCTTTCACCACTAAATTCATTTCATCAGTTGTGAAGGGTTCAGTTAGGATATCGAGGCCATCTACTTTCCTGATTAACCTTGGTAGGTCAAATTGCATATCAATCCCATCAGACCGTCCCATTCTATCCTTGTAACAAGACCAGAGCATACCAGCCATCTCATTGTGATCAGATACTGTTCTACCTCCTTCATCTTTTAGCATTGCAATGGTATTCTTTCTATATCTGTTAGTTGCCATGGCATGGAAGAACCTAGTATTATCCTCAGCTAATTTGATCCACCTCACAGTACATCTCTTTCTCCAATACCGGCACTCAATCAGCAACAATTCCTCCATATGTAACTTCACAATTTTCCTGAAATTGAATTCTGTGGTATATAGGGGCCTCATCTCTTCGAGCTCATCCAAAATTAGGATTACCTTGTTGCAATTCTGAATCAAGATCTTTAACTTAGACAGGGATAAATGCCATTTCTTTAACACATATCGCAAAGACTTGAACTTGTCTGCCATGATAGCTGCACTAGTCTGCTTTTTGGAATCCTTATTCCATGAATCCTTTACCACTTCCATGAAGCCCGGCTGGTTAACCCAGAAACTTTCAAATCTGAAGATATTGGCTTTAGGGATAGAGGTGCTAATGTTCACAACACAAGGGACATGATCTGAAGAAGACTTTGCAAGGGGCAACACAGTAGTATTTGGATAGATAGAGGTCCAGTTGGGAGAAGTAAAAAACCAGTCAAGCTGCTCAAGTAAAGGTTGTTCCTGCATATTGGACCAAGTGAAAGATCTGCCCTTGAGAGGTAGTTCAATGAGACCTAAATGCCCAATAATGTCATTGAAGAGAAACATTTCATTAGCATCCCCTCCTGGCTTGTTTCTATTTTCCTCTGAGCGTATAAAGTTAAAGTCACCAATCAACAGCCAGTTACTCATAATAGGTATTTGGAGGTTATAAAGCCAAGACACAAAATCCTCCCTTTTAGCACCATGACAAGGGCCATAGACAGTCACCAAAGTCCATGTCTCCCCATTATGAGCAGATGTGAACTCAATAATTATGCCAAAGGGGGTTATCTGCACCAATCTACCCTCAAAAATAGATGAGTTCCACATGACCAAGATACCTCCAGATGCACCAACAGATGGGCTGTAAGCAAAATTATCGAAGCGTTTAGGGCCAAATTTTCTGATAAAACGGTGGTCAATATATTCACATTTAGTTTCTTGTAGGCAGATGATAGAGCATTGACTCTCCTCAATTTTTGAACGCACAGCAAGCTGTCTATCTTCCCCATTTAAGCCACGCACATTCCAGCATAAGACACACCAGTTTCTAGAGTGTACATTCATTAATAAAAGCCTAGTATATAAAGTGCATGACTGCCACTAGCATAGCTAAGTGACCAGAATACAGACCCAGCAGTAGACAACTGACAAAATAAACCCCTGAGATAAGTACCATAACAAGAACAGCCAAACAAAAGAACACAGGTAGCTGCCCCTCCCACACACAGATAAGATTTAGTTGCCTCCATCAGAACTCTTTGCATTTACAGTTGTGGAGGAGGAGGCCTTAAGCTTGTCCTCAGTGAGCTTGCTGGCTTCAATCCCCAAAGCCTCTCCAACCTGCTGCATGACAGCAATAGGAGTCTCCGGAATCAGGGCTTGCCTTTCTGCACGATCTGGACTTGTCTTCTTTCTTGTCTGCTTCTTGCTCCTTTTTCTTGGAGTAACCTGGACAGAAGAAGTGGGCCGGAAGCCATCCCTTTTTATGCTACTACGTGTGCAACGCCTAACAGTGCTGTCAACCACAGGAGTTGCAACTTTCCTGGCTCTGCTCCTACTTCTGGTCACCGGTGGTGCAGAGAAAACAGGGGCCGGCAGAACCTGGTTATCAGCAACATCAAAACAAAGGGCACGAGCAACCGGCCTCTTCTTGGCTGAGAGAAGAAGTCTCTGTTCCTTGGGTTCCCCTACACCATGCTTGTCAAAACAGCAACTAAACCGTTCTTCAAAAGCTGTATCCCAAGATCTCTTAATCAGGAACACAGAAGTAATAGCAGGAAAAGTGATGGATCTTGGAATAACTTCAGATATCATGGTGGAGATCATAGGAAGAAAAGTCCTTTCCCAAAGCAAAGCTGGAGGCAATGCTGGCCCAAAAACTGTGTGTGCCATACCTACATGAATAACCTGCTGTGGCTGCTGCTGTGCCTGGACCAGATTAAGCTGCTGCTCAACTTCCATATCTGCATTGGCACCAGAGCTACTGGAGTCAATGGAGGGGTCCAAAACAATGGATCCATGAACCACTTCCACAACCTGTTGCTCCACATGCTGCTGGGGTTCATCCTGTTGTTGCAGATCTTCCCCCTGCTGCTGCTGTTGCACATCCTCATGCTGCAGTGCATCCCAACCAATCTCAGGGAATTGTGGGAGAACAAACATATTGGGATTGTTCACCATGTTGCCAGGTAGAGGGTGTGGATTACCATCAGGAGGCATGGGGTCCTCGTCAGCAGGTAGGACATCTGCAAACTCAGCACTTAGAATATAGCATGGAGCCTGTCCATGTTTCCTTTACAGATCCAAGATCAGAGTAATGTCCAAAGACAACATCACGGGGGACTTGAGCAGGGGAGTTAAAAGCAGCATAAACTAAAGTTCTATCTCGCACTGCATCATCCTGGTGCCAACTAATGAACTTGCCAAAAGCAGCAATGGCATTGGTAATATCATACTCATTCCTGTAATCAAGCGGCACCCCCAACAACATCAACCAGCCCCTGCGAAAACCCTGAATAGACCTATGAATCTGCTCCCGATTATCGTGATTGACAAATCTGACAAAGATGTTGTTCTGCAACTGATAGGGTCCATGCTGCACTAGAGCAGAGAGGGCAGCACGGCTCCGTAGCTCGTACATCCCAATCCCAAATAGACACGGACTTACAGATTCAACTGGGCGCTGCAGGTGCTGGATGATGAAGAGTCTGACCTGCTCCCTCCAATGAGCCTCATGGTGGGCCGGCTGCGGCGGCAGCAGGGAAGCAACACAAAAGGCGCCGTGCCGACGCGGCGGTCTGACAGAGGAGTTGTAGAAGGTCCGGGGGAGGCGCGTAGCACCACCGTCGATGATTTCGTGCCCAAGCGGAACAAACCGACCAGGGTCTAGCTCAAAAGCGGCCATGCAGTCCTCTTCGGTCGACCCGGAAGATTGCAATGGTGGGGGAGAAGGGCTTGGTGGCGGCGAGCTCGGAGTCGTCGAGATTGGGGTCTTAGGAGACGAAGCGGCAGGAAGGGGAACCTCTATGGTGTTAATGAACCGACCGGTATCTGAGCTTCCCCCTTTAGGGACCCAAACCTGATTTTTCTTGTTATTAAAACAGGTTTTCCGAAAGTGTCCCAACTTGAAGCAACTCCGACAACGAACGCGATTAGTACAATCATACGTGTCATGACGCATAGAGAGGCATCGGCCACATTTCCAAAATCTGTATGCAATATCATCCACCACTTCTTCCAGCCCAGAAAGCCCCTCTATCGGCCCACGCTGCAGTTCCGACTCAGCAGGCTGGCCCATTGCTTCTTTGTTTGAAACCGCAGCATCCGCGCGCAGAGATAGGTGCGTTTGTTCTACTGGAGGATCATTCCTCTGTAGATCATTTGTAGTCTCACTAGAAGCAGCCTTGCCCTGGGTGAAGTCAAAAGGTTTGAAGGAGCCAAATGTGATAACCGGGGTGGTGGCAGTTTGGAACAAGTCCACAGGCTTATTAGCAATTGTATACTTGGGGTCATGATAGCCTTTGCAAACTTTATACTCAAGAGGGTCAGCAAAACTTATTCGTTTACCAGTGCTCCTTCTGCCCTTGATGATGGACTTAGGCTTTGCCAATTTCAGCGCTTGAATGCCCAGTTGTGCTCTTTTCTTGGATGGACTAACAATGGTCCATTCTGCCTCTTCTTCACGCTGCCATCTGATGAATTCATTCTTCCAATTGGGGCCTCCACGTCCCCAAAGATGAAAGAAACATTTAAACTGCTTACACTGAAAACTCCTCAGGTTAAAAACCTTAAAGCCAACCTGTTTACCAGAGACATTAAAAGAGAAGACCCTATCTCGGAGCAGAGAAACCTTCAGATCATGACAAGATCCACCAATTGCTGATTCGAGAGCAATACCAACTGAATCAGGATCCAACTTAAAACATGCACGAGCAAAAGAGACCACCATAATGAAGTGTCCAGTATTATGAGACGGATGGACAGTAGTGCAAAGTTTCATTCTAATCTCCTAGCAAAGCCAGTGCCATAGGAGAAATCAAGGCTCATAGAGATAGACTGATGAACTATCATAGGCCTATCATCAGTTGGTTCAGATCGCCGCCCAACCATTGCCAGATCTGATACAGTGACGGAGGGGACCTGGGGTAGCACCGGGGCAACACCCTTGCCCCGATCACGTGGGGAGACTAGGCAATCACCAACTAGGGCACAGTGTGATGGGAAAATTACCTCAGATCCAAGAGAAATGCGTTCATAGGGCTGAAGATGTCTGCCAATGATCGCCTCCCCTTTAGCATTCTTCAGGACAATCCAGTCCCGATGACTCCAAAGATGCAGAGATCCATCGTACGTCTTCATGCGTCCTCGATCCAGATCCTTGCCAGTGGAGTACGTCGCCTTCCATCGCCATGAGGGTTCGATCCCTCCAATCCAGAGAGGTTTTGTGGGTTGTGGGGTAGGCATTGGGTGAGGGGGAAGAAGTTGAACGGAGCAGGAAATGGTGTGTGGTGGCCGGAGATAGGAGATCGCCGCGGCTAGGTCAGAAGGGGTGGGATGGCGGCGGAGGTTGACATGGCTTATCAGGTCAACCTTTCTTGATCGCGGTTGTGCTAATTAGTGCTCAGTCAAGTTATTCATTCTCGGATTAGCTCCGTGATTCATACACACGAGTTATAACACGTTTCTTTCCCGGTTACAATGGGGTTGTAACTGAAGAAAAAACCTCCACACTGTTGATTTGCTTCTTGATTCGTACTGGTCATGACTTAGGGCATGTGCAATGGTAGAGAAGGCGCGCCTTCTCTTAGCCGTCCACATCATTTAGAGAAGGCAAAATTACAAGTTGTACAATGCATTATCTCTTATTGCCATCCCTAGCAATTAATAAAAATTAATTATATTTCAGTAGGAAATTGTATTTTTAAGAGAAGACAAATGATACAATGGTGAAATTAGCCTTCTCTTATTTCGTAAGAGATCATCTCTTAGTTAAGGGAAGGCAACCTCCATTTTCTTCATTCTCTCTCCGCCAACTAGACAAATATCCTATGTGTCAACGCTAAGAGAAGGCTGACGTCACCCATTGTACATGCCCTTACAAATTGAGTTTAGCTGAAATTTAATGCCTGACTGAGAGTTAGTAAGTCACACCTTTATTTGGCTAGTAATCGGGGGGTTTCGTGGGGAGAGAGGATTGGAGTTGGTAACGTTGTTTTGTTAAATTTCCCTTTTTCTTTGACATGTTTGTTAGTACTGTAGAATTTTCCTATCTCGTTCTTGTAAATCTGATTCACCTCGGCGCCATCAGAGCAAGTCTAATAAGATATAGTTAGCAGGCTCTAAGGTTTAAAATAATATATTTATACTTACATGGAGGAGAGAGAATATGAGAGAGAATGGAAGCGGGCTCTCATGTAAGAGCCAGCTGCAGCACGTGCTCCTAGGCGTCATGTGAGAGTGTAAATTGGGTCACACATTGATAAACTAATACATGCATATAGCCAACTATATATGTGATAGCTATAAGCTGACTCTTGTCATATACTAACCAACAGCGGGCTGTATTATTAACCTTGCTCTTAAATCTCCTCTGACATGAATTCCTTCCTTCCCTCGCCCCGTCTGTCTGCCACACGAGGACGACGCCGACGGCGTAGATAGAAACTATAGAAAGAGAGGCCGTCCCGTCACGTGCCATAAACAACAGCGCCCGTCCACCGGACAACTCCCCTTTCCTTCCCTCATCGTTCCTCCGGCCCGAGCCCGACTCATCCATCCTCCTCCCTCATCTCCACCCGAACTCCCCACCTCCCGCCCCAAATCCCGCAAGAATCTCGGCACGCCTGACCTCCTCCAACCGCCCCCCCGCAAACCACCAGCCCGGACGCACCGGCGCTGAGGACGCCCAAGGTGGAGCCCGAGGCGGCCGCGGCGGATGCCCGAAACCTAGCTCCCCTGGCGGCCCGCCGTCGCCGGAGATGGAGGCCACGGCGGAGGCGCTCACCCGGGAGGAAGTGCTGCGCCGGAGGCGCCGCCGCGCCGTCGCCTCCTGGCCATCTACCGCCGCATCTACTGGGCCATGATGGAGGAGGTGCGCGCGCGCACCAGTACGTCTGGGAGCTCGGCCGCAGCCCGCTCGAGGCCGAGCAGCCGCCCTCGGCCCTCGGCGCCGAGGCCAAGCCTGGGCCCGCCGCCGTGCCCAGGAGGAAGAAGTGCGGGTTCACGGGATGCAAGGTGCGGGCCATGGCCATGGCCAAGTTCTGCACTCCCACATCCTCTGCGATTGCACGCAGGCGCTCTACAAAGGCTGCGGTCAAATCATCAAGAGGTGAGCGCCTCTTATATAATAATACTAATACAGCGGAAAGATTGGATCTTGGTCTCGTTCGTTAGGGTTTCTCTTTCTGCACTAGATCTAGTCGCGGTTCTGGGAAAGGCTTTATCTCTTTGGAGGTTATCCCTGTTTTCGTGTGTTTAGATCAAGGGTTTCATCCGAAGAACGCCATACTGCAGCCGTGAAAAAAAAAACCGTTTTGCGCTAAATATGAAATAATTAGGGGCTAGGGATTAGCGATGCTTGGTCGCCTATCCTATCTGTGCATTGCTGCACCAGGCGTTTGAACTGAGGTTATTATTTGAATCTATTACAATTTTCTGTGTAGATTCGAGCACGATATGTATTGATGTTTAATCTTATAACTGGTACCAGCGAACTGTAGGAGAGACCTGATCTATGATGCTCCTGTGTATAATCGTTTGTGTCCCAACTCCCAAGGCAAGCAGTCAAGGCCCTAAACTTAATATACACGAAAATTTTCTGCTCTAAACTTGTTGGAAGGAAACCTTTTGTATAGGTAAAGGGAACACAATAATATTCTCTATCATGCAGCTCGGTTACTGTTTTGGTGATGAACAGTCAATTTTTTAGCTTAAGG
>QRDG01000489.1:527184-703683 GCA_012064385.1 Puccinellia tenuiflora | reverse complement strand
CTACACCATCGACGGAATTGCCGTCGTCTCTCCCTCTGCCGCCCGGGACACCTCACCCGCCACCTCACCGTGCCTCCCGTACCTCCCACCCCATCGGGAGGCTATAAAAAGCACCCCCGGCTCCCTCGAGCACCACCACACCTCTCCCTCTCCCTCCAGCAGCCGCCCCTCCCCTCATTGCACCCAGAGCCGCCCCAATCGCCGCCGGCGAGTTTGACCTAGCCGCTCGGTCTTCGGCAAAATTCATCACCTGCAAATCCCCTCCGCCAAATTAAACTCTCTCCTAGCCTCCCCACGATGTCGTGAACCCGTGGCCACCCTCGCTGGGGAGGATCGCGGCCTGCATCGCCGTGTTCGTCATCGACCACCGCACGGCCTCCGCGGTCGATGACACTGCCGCTACGCCAAGCTTCCCCAGCATCCGTGAGCACGCCGACGGGCTTCACGCCACCCCCCCGAGCCTTCCTGACCCCGTACCCTCCCCTCTCCGTCGCCTCGGCCTCCGGAGGACATCGCCGGTGAGTTCGCCGGGGAAGAAGACCCCGCCTCCCCTGTTTCCTTTCTTTTTTTTCTTTTCCTTCGCGCGTACCGGTTCGGTCAAAGGGGTCAATGACAGGTGGGCCCCGGCAGTCAGATTTTTAAACTTTACCCGAAACGTTTTCTTTTATTTTTTCTGTTTTTGGAAAAGGGCAGATTCTAGGTCAAACTTTGGAAGGTCATAACTCTCTCAAAAAAATATGAATCTTTTGCATTAGCTTTGTTTTGAAATTCTCTATCCAATGGCACTGGTTTTGAAATATTTGAAGCTTATTTGCTTGGGAAGTTGTTGAGTAGCTATTGGAAGGGTTATAATGCCTATTTTTGAATCCTCTAATAGATTCCGACCACTTCAACGAAGGAGAAGTTGATCCCACACCCGAAGGCAAGCCATCAGCCCCCAACCACCTGTTTCCAAGTTGTAGAAACCTTGTTTAACTTGTTTGCTATTTGCTTGAGCGATAGTTGCATCTCACCTACTTATTATTTCATGCTTATGATCTCATGCAATCTATTGTGGTCACCCTTATTTCATGTCTATTATTTTATGTGATCTATCAAGGCTACTTTTACTTTCTGCAATACGATAAACCCATCAAGTGTGGGTTGAGTTCCGGCCGGCGACTAAATACATGTTGGGCACCGCCCGCGTGGATTGAATCTCGCCTACTTTCAGTACTTTTATTCCAAGCAACTTTTACTTCCTGCAATACGATAAACCCATCAAGTGTGGGTTGAGTTCCGGCCGGCGACTAAATACATGTCGGGCTCCGCCCACGTGGATTGAATCTCGTCTACTTTCCGTAGAGTGGGGTGTGCGTATTTATTTACTCAACCCGTGGCTGCAACTGGCCGGAGACATCTCCGTCCTCGCCCGGTTGATTTTGTCATTTTAATTTCTTACTCGACCCGTGGCTGCTACTGACCGGAGACATCTCCGTCCTCGCCCGGTTGATTTTGTCATTTTAATTTCTTACTCGACCCGTGGCTGCTACTGGCCGGAGACATCTCCGTCCTCGCCCGGTTGATTGTGTTATTTTATCTTTCCCCAACCTGTGGCTGTCACTGGTCGGAGGAAACTCCACCATCGCCCGGTTGACCTTATTTTACCTTGCTGAACTACTATGTGATTATTTGATGCTCATGTATATCTTGTGGACTAACGTTTGCTGTTGTCTTATGGCCGAGAATAAAAATTGACAAAAAGATAACCACCTCCGTCGACTAGATTGAGTCAAATAGTGCCACTCGCCAAACACACCCGCACAACCATGCGTCGTTGAAATGGGAAGACCGTAGCTTAGTAGCCTATCGAGCCTCTTTTGATGCTACCCACTTGGCAAGTCTAGTCGGATACTGCATAGTTGTGGTCGGGGCTAGTCTTGTGAAGGTTCTGGAGCTAGGCGTTGCTCATGAGTTGGGGACGTGCCGGATTCACTTCGTCATAAGACTTAGCCCGAGTGGTAAGTCGGTAGCTATACAAGGAGTGCCTTGGTAGAGCGGACGGCTACGGGGGAATAGGTTTGTGCGGCAGGTACCGGCTGTACAAGCTTAGACCCCAACGTGTGGATAAAAGTTGCAACCTCTCGAGAGTGTCAAATCTAGAATCTAGTATTGTTCCTACCTAAGGAATGGTGTTGGGTCCAGTCACACTAGAGTCAGTCCAGTCGAACACGGAGAAATAAATTCACCAAACGGCCAGAGTTGGCCAAAGTTGAATGAGCTGAAAAGTGGACCATAGTGGGTCAAAAGCTGAGCTCGAGGTGGACCAGAGTTGGTCACGCTTGAGAACCTAAGTGTTGAGAATATTGTTGTGTGGGAATGAGACTCGTTCTCATAATTCACGGTTTTCGTCACAGGTAAGTAGGTAAGTTAAGTCCAACCGCTAAGCTTGGACTCGCACCTGCACCCATGTCATGCCATATAGGACCGTTGGTTACGGTTGATTGAGGATTGATGTCTTGCGAGTACATTCCATGTACTCACCTGGCTTTTCATGTGGCCAGATCCTCCTACCCCCGTCGCCGAGTACCCCTTGTACGAGAACTAGATCCGGTATCCAGGCAGAGCCCTGTGGAGTTAGGCCCTCTTCGTCGCACGCTTTCGCCAAACCGCTGACGCCCTCTGATGAAGTCATGTTCGATAAATAATGTACAAACTGTTGTGTGCGCTAGGGCGCAGCCTTGTAATGAGACCCTTGTAAACCATCGTCGGTTTTCCCGACCCCTTAATAAAGTGGTTATGTTCTGTTATCAAGTTGTCATATATTCAGTGCTCCTGGGACTGATATATGGGGTAACTCGATCTCCGGATCGGGGTGCCACATGTCCTAGATAAAAATATCTATGTCAAGTGTTGGTCGGCATAATTATTATAAACACGAAATTAAAAAAATAGTTATAAAAGATAATATACCACATCCGAATCATAGATCGGACGAGGGCCGACGGGGACGGATATCAAAACCATGGCACTATACATGTAACAAACAATGATACAAGTAAGAAAATTATACAAATAACTATGTAAATTAATAAATAAGAAATTTGTTATTTTTTAATAAGAACAAGAGGCTCACCAAGATGGTGCCGGCGACGGTGCAGCGCGGGCGATCGACGGTGTTGTTGCGATGGCACTAAATCAACAAATCACACTTTAATTTTAGCTCAAATTGCATATAAAACAAATAAACTTCCTAGCTTAGACATTTCATCAAACATCTAGATTGCACTAGAAAAATGAAAAGAGGTAAACTAATAATGAAATGAGCTAAATTAGGAACGCCGGAAGAAAGGATGAAGTTGCTAACCCTTGGATAGATGGGTGCTACGAATCTTGACAAATGGTGGAGAAAAATGGGATGAACTTGAGCTTGGGAGAGAGAGTAAACCGAAAGAAATGGAGAAGAGTGAGGATGGCTCGGGGTGGAACAAGAAGATAAAGGTGGTGGAAACCTTTAGTCCCGGTTCGTATTACAAACCGGGATTAAAGGTTTATCTTTAGTTCCGTTTTGTAATACGACAGCAAAAACAGCCTGTAGCGACGGTTTTTCTATCTTGTAGCCACGGTTTTAACCGTTTCTACGAGTTGTAGCGACGGTTCTACCACCCGTCTCATGGGCGTTGCCATAGCCTCCGTCTCAAACACATAAAGACGGGTTGGATAACCGTGTCTACAGCTAGAGACGATCAATAGACACGGTCAAATCCGCCTCTAGATAGTTGGTTTGAATTCGAATCGAATACACTTGACATGCCAAGAGTCGTCTCTAATTTAGATTATACCCGTCTCTAGTTTAAAATGGGAAATGTGATACTAAATATCTAGAGACGGCTATAATGTTCGTAGACACGGTCCTCTCGTGTCTCAGCTCGAACAATAGAGACGTTGTTTTTATTTCCATAGACACAGTAGCACCCGTCTCTACTTTATTGTGCAATTTTTTTTACCAGTATTGCATCATCATATATAGACATAGGAAGTATCCATATCTATCCACGAATATCAACATACATCACAAGATCATATGGCACAGATTTTGAAAGAGAAGACAATTTTACTAATATTGTTCATCCAAAACACAAATCAAATCTGTAGGGTACAATGCAATAGTTCTGCAAAGAACCGAACATCAGAAATGCAAATCTTGACTACCAAATATGTATTTTCTAACATGTAACTGTAATTCTAACTAGCAGGATTCGATTTCCAGGTGCATATTTTCTATTCTTGGCTTCCTTCAGGTGACTCTTCGGCAGCCGACGTCGAATTGCTATGCGACAGCTGAACCCTCTTTCTCCCAGCAACCTACCATTCAGATCAAAAAAAAAAAAATTCTGATTCGATTAATGTGAAATAGTATAAGAATATGAAAGTACGAGCATAAAAATAATTCAATTTGTGCATACCAGCTGCCTTCTAAGGTGTGGTGGTAGGCGTGATAACAGGTCATCTTCCGGGTATTTCTCAGCAAGATAGGACAAGACAAATTTCATAAGATCATGTGAGCTACTAGAGCTAGCTCCGGATTCATCTCTTGACAAAGTGGAAAACCTCCCACCAAAATACTTTGATGGGGTAATTGTTGGACCCATTCCACGGACACGACCAGGGTGGTCCTTTCCAAATACATCTTTCATAGCATTTTCATAGTCTTCTTCAGTAAGTTCATTCCCATCTAATTTTTTCTCAGCCAGTTTCATGTATACCTCATTCTATAAAAATCATAATTAGAGGGCAATCAAAATAATAGAAGATCAAATAGTGAAAAGTTCATTTACAGGTTATTGGAAATAGTAGATAATGGAAAAGTTCGTGTACAATTTCCTACTGGAGCATTTTCTAAAATCTTGTATAAGACAAAGCAATGTTTAATATGCATATTGATTTTTTATTATGTACCAAAAGTACAAACAGAAGTAACCAAACTCTGGTGTTTTGTAGAAATGTAACTTAACATCAAACAATGCATAGTTTGTCCAGTACAAAAGAGTAAATACCATTTTTTCCTCCGTTAATGCATTGACATACGCGCCATCCTTAGTTTTATGGCATTCATCAAAGAAAGTTGCTCGATCCACCTCCCTTCCAAGAGCATCTTCCTGCAGTATTATAAATGTCAAAGTATGAGAAAAAAGAGTGAACATACAAATACAACAAGCAATCCATAATTACCAGTTCCTTCCTCTTCCTTGCAAAACTTTTTCGTCCTAGCGTGTGTGGATACTTAATATTCTTCGAATTATCTTTATTCTTGTTGCTGATTGCCTGACCATCCATCATAGTATGTGTTAATAGGACATGAGATCAATGTAAAACTTATTAATTGGCTATTGGAAGGACTACGGCAATATTACCTTAGCCTCTTCTGAGTACCAATACGAAACAAGTGTATTCCACTGAGTTTCCTCAACAGTTTCAGGGGCATTTTCCATGACGCGCTCCATTGGCAACTCGGCCTTGTAATGTTTTTTCTTCAGCTTTGCCTTGTACTGCCTCCATTTGCACAATTAACACAAGGACAAAGTACTTTTCCATTGTTTGTGACATCACGGAATGCAAATAGTAGGAATTGGTAAACACCTGTTCTGTATTCAATACTAGTTCTAGGTTTACCAATCCAAGACTTATCCATTATTCTATACCACCAACTGAAATGAAAGAGATATATATCATGGGAATTAGAATATAACAAAACTCAAAAATTACATACATTGTAGCTATTTCGATTGCCCATTGTTGCGCAACTATATAAAAGGAAATATTTAGCTAATGTTACAAGTTAATTTGCTCTATCAAGAAGTATGCAAATTATTTATCCAATTCAAATCATTGTCCAACCACTATCACTTCTCTATTTCCTGGTGTGAGGATATATATATGTATCAATCTTGGTATTCTTCATGTGGTGCTGCTTCTACCTAAGCACAAGCAGCTACGGCTATGTTTCAAAGTCATTTGTTCTTTAGAAAAACAATTTTTAGCATAGACAGAGGTGAATAAGACACCCTACAGATTAGCCAATATATTTTCCTTAAACTTCCTTACGCATTGCTCATTGCAGATTTCTTTATTAGTGCATATTCAGTGCATATATTTTCCAACTGTTTTAAACTTGAATCGATGTATTTCGTCATACTGAAAAACAAATGTTGACATCCACTCAAATCAGTACTCACAAATTTTCTAAAGGAACGCCCGTTTGAACAAGAACTATAATAGAGAAAATAATACTGCTATCCAAGAAAATAATACTGCTAAACAGTGTTGTGGATGGTATTTCTATTAAATAGGCTATAGTAAAGTTACTGAACTAGAAAACAGAATTTAGTCGTGTTCTTATACTGCAGGGATTCAAAATACGTGTGTCATGAATGTGCAACCATTCATCTTTCCAAATTTTCTATGAATGAAAATATAACAAGACATTGAAGTTACCTAGGTGATGATGGTGCAGACCTCGATTCAGAATTGGACGTCCACTCTTGTCCTAACAAATGTTACAAAGTCCAAATATCCTTGCTCTAATCAACAAAACCAGGGAACACCACCTACAGAAGAAAAAAAAACACCAGATTCTGTGAAAAAATGGTTCGACTTCAAAAGCTATTTTAAAAGCCGTACAGGTAAGGTGAGACCTTGATGTAGATTAATCAGATGAGAAAAAACCCTCGTATCCTCTGAGCAGTCACCGAAATCCTAAACCAGCCAGGGAGAACAAGTATCAAACACTTGGTGTGCACTATCAAATACACTCGTGCAGAAATAATTAGCCATCATATGACGAAGAAATCTGAAACCAATAAAGGGGGAGAAGAATTCTTCAAGATGTGCCAGCTTTTACCTTGCGTTTCTCTAGGGACTGATTTGGGAGGAGGGAGTGGTGGCCAGCAATTGATCCCAGATACGATGGAGGGGCGCTGGTCCTGGATCAGATCAGGGACGGAGGCACAGGAAGGGTGGCCCGTGCTGCAGCAACACGGCGGCGCTGCGGCCAGGGCCTTGACGGCTGGCGGCGCAAGGGCGATGGTGGCGCTGCGCCAAGGGCGGTGGTGGTGGCGACAGAATAGGGAAAAGAAGGTGAAGCTCTTGTTTGAGGTACTCGAGATAAAAGGCCTCACATCGTAACCGCACCCTCCACTTCTCAAAAAAAAAAAAAATAGGCGCCGAACATAATCTTTTGGAGGGAATAGTTCGCGCTTTTTTTATTTACTGATGCGCGCCATGAGAATTTGGTATAGACGGCCTCTCCCCGTGTCTCTTTCCGTCTATATAATTAACCTAGATACGGTGCATTGAGCCGTCGCACGTTTTCGTATTTACAACATACGTGGCATTTTGGTGGGATTATGATTAACACGGGGATGATTAGCCGTCTCTCTTAAACCGTGGCTAGGTGCTAGTTTTGTTGTAGTAATACGAACCGGGGCTAAAGGTTTCTCACCTCGGCGGCTGCTGGCCGCAGACCTTTAGTCCCGGTTCGTGGCTGGAACCGGGACTAAAGGTCCCGAACGAACTGGGACTAATGGCTTCCGGTCCCCGTGCGACGTCCTGGCCGGGGACTAATGCTCTTTTTCGGCGTGGACAAAAGCCCTGTTTTCCACTAGTGTCGGTGTATATATAGACAAGCACGGCATGGACCGAGATTAGAAATGTTGTTATAGTCGTTAGCAATATACTCGGTAGTATGGTAGGTAGACTGGTAAGACTAAGCATTACTGTAGTAAGAAGCAGGCCCTGGTTACGAGCCAGAGAACATGAAATGTGCTTTTGTTCACTCATGTTCTCCCACGGCTTCAAGTTTTTCTTGATCCGAAAGAGGGAGAAAAATATATAATTGATGTTTGCACAATGGGCTCATTTTATATTTGGTCCAGAGGAAGATGCTGATCAACTCGCGATCGAACATGACTAAACTAGTCGTCGTGCCCGACACACACATAGCACGGTATGGTGCTGCACACACACAGAGCATGCGGTACAGTGTGATGTGCCATTGTTCTCCTTGTGTGAACACACGCACAGAACGCACGCATTGCATTCTCATCTGCGACGTGTACGAGACCGGAGACCAGATATTGCTGGTACATCATGAAGCTAGTGTATATTTGTACATCATCATTCATTCCCCGCGAACACGAGCCAGAACTGCGGCTCTAAAAGGAGCACCGAAATACTTGCTCATTAGTCTTCTGCATTGGCCGACCCATCCGTGCGCTGCGCGCCGCCTCAGCTCCTCTCCTAAACCTAAATCGCCAGTCTGCAGACCGGTCCTTAAGTATTCCTACGTGAGAGGTCGGTTCTACCGGAATGGAGGTATTCCCATCGTGTTTTTTTCTCGTTGTGGTTGTCATGGACATCAATAGCCCTAGAAATTCCAAATTTATACGATGTTTGAGGGGAAATGTGCCCCGATGAATAATGGTTTTAGGTGCAAATATATATCTGGAGAGGAAACAACTTAGACTTTTGAAATGGGAGACATTTGAATATCTTCTAAGAGAATACATAATGCACATTTTGGACCGAGAAAGAAATGTAATTGTATTGAACTTGGATAGCTAACGAGTGCCACTAGTACACAAGAGTCTAGAGCAACTAGGTCCGTAGCTAAATTAGCTAGCTAGTATGTGAACTCGGAACTAGGATAGCTTTAGGGACTGCGCTCAATTGTGTGGTGGGTGCCCCAATCACGTGGAGCTGTTTCTGCTCCTTCTCAATATATTTATCTCAATGAGTTCCATTCCGAGAGCTTTGCACTGTTTTTTTAGCAGCTAAGAACATAGGCGAGGACTTTAGTTAATAAGTTTGTTCTCATACGATACGGTGACTACTTTGGTAAATAAGTCTGTTCTCATATCTCATACCCATCGGTGCAAATTGTACAACTTCAAATTTCTTTGTTTTTCTTTGTGAAGAATATGGACTGAAATGAACAAATCTCAGAGGGTGAACTAATGAGTGTGTGCGAGTATATATTGACAAGCACTTGTCACACAAGAAGATACACTAGTGGTGTTTGTGATATGAGATGTTATGTGGTGTATGCAGGATTGCAGGGGCGGAGCTAGCTGCTGCCAGATCCTATTAAATAATAATATTGTGAGACGAGGGTTAAGATCGATGTTTGCTGTAGCAAATTCTGGGCAGCGTTGCAGCTAACATGCTTTGCCCCAGCCTCCTTGATTTGAGCTGGCTCTGCCACTGGTGTATGACATGGTAGATGGATTGGCATGAATATGAATCGTTGAGAAACTACCAAGCACGTAGTGAACAACAAATATGCTTTATCGTGTGTGTTATATCCGTAAACAGTGTAGGTCCCATTTGAAAGAGAACCTAGTTGTAAATTTTGTGCACACAAACTAAATGACCCCTTAATAAGCTTTTATTGGTCTACAAACACAAATTTTACAACAATTCAAACAATCCTTTAAGCTTTTTCGTGATCCAAAAGAAAACGTGGTTGCACGTGATCTAGAGGCTAGGTGTTAGTGAGTTGTGTCAGAAGGTATTGATTGGCTCAAGTCATTCATGCGTGGATATCAAACTAGCAATGTTGCATAGATTTCACTTGATAATGGCAATGAAATGGGACATAAAGGGAAAACAAACACAAGGATATTGAGGTGAATGACAAAGAAGAAAGATGTGTGAGGGAGAATCTTAAGATAAGAAGGAACTAAATTGTTCATTGCTTGCTTTGTTGCGTTGGAGTTAAAATAAAATTTTCTGTTTTCATTATTGTTAGATTGAAGAAATCAATTATAAGATGCAATGGACAAAAATTCCCTAATCCACGAACACAAATATTTTTGTGTCATAAACAAAGCAATTGTTACATTTGGCATAAAGAAGGAAATTTGACCTATACTAGAATCTAGTTTTCTGTAACACTAGAAACTAGTAATCCGAGTCAATCAAATACAGAGAAACAGTGTTGTTGTGCATGCCAATATATTCGCCGCTTGGAACTCTTGCTTGACCTCTTGGACCTTCCTACGAAGTACACTCGATTGCATGGAGAGTGCTCCAATCATGTAAACAATTACCATGTCTTCGGGCCAGTCTAATCCCCCCTATCCTGATTCCTCCCGTTCTCAAATCTAGACATCGCTCCTTAAGGAAGCATATAAGCAAAGGCAACGACACTTCAAATATGTCATACTTGTATCTCACAACTATGAGTGTGAACCGTATACACTGTATTTTGTGATGAATCAAGAGGGTAAAGGTGAGGTCAGAATTGAAGGGGAGGCTTGTGCGTACATATAAATAAGCACGACTGACAAGAAGATACATTGTCATTATGAGCTAACATAAGTTAATGTAGTACTATAGTATGGTAAGTGGATTCGCATGATATATGAATTGGTTACTAGTACCTTAACATGTAAAGAAGGCAGTGAACATCGAATCCTCAAGAGTCTCATATTATTGGATTTCTCTAGAGATCCATTATGTTTGAGATTTTATTAACGGCATCGAAGGTTACAACCATGACTTGGACGCCCGGGGTTTTAGCAAGAAATAAACTTATTCTTAAGAACCTTGAGCCCGCCTTGTCAGTAAGACGTACCATAGTGGAGGCCTAAGACTTCTTCCCTTACATGTCTTAATTATCCACCAATCTCTTGCACGTCTTTTCTGACTTCGTCCTCGTTGAATCCACGTACGAGCAACAAGCTGTCGGCGGTCGTGGTTGTGAGGCAGCGGCGATGGTGCAAAAGATATCATGATGTCGCCTAACATGGGTGCTAACCACATACCTTTCTTGAGAGGAAGAGGTGTGCCTTAGTGGAGGAGGAGGTGATATATAGCCTTCACCAGTATGAATAAGCCGCCATCAGGGAGAGAAAGCATGTAGATGTGCACGCTTGCCTCTACTCGGCTATGATGGCCGCTATTGGGTCCAGTCAGGAGTCTCTGATGATGGCTCTGAACCTCCTCCTGGACAACAAGGCACACAGTCTAGTGTTTGTTAGGATGGCAGAGGACCACATGACCATTTTGGCTTTGGGCCTTCCGGTCCAAGCACTATTACGTTTTGTTCTACAGTTTTTGGGACAATGGTGGCGATGCAGGCATGTTGTTAATGATGATGATGTACACTTTGTGGTAGTTAGAACTTGATTAAAACTGTTTCCAAGCTAGGCTTATATATTTATGAAGTGGTACATAGTAACCCCTCATATGGTAAACTTGCAGTGATAATAGCATTACACCCACTTCGAATCCCCAAAGTAGAGCGTGGTTCTGAATCCGGTTTTAACTTTGACCGACGTCATGTTCTTCTCATATTCCCATCGCCTTCGTATAGTTCTTGACCTTTCCCCCAACTGACCTAATATCACGCGAAATATTTTTTTGGTACGATGGCATGGCTAGATCAACAAAAAATAGTTTAAACTTTTATAGGAAGGCGCGTGTTTTATAGGAAGTACACGATAATTCCATGCATTTGCTCAAAGTTTTGGTGTTTTATACTTTGTTACTATGAACTCTCTAAGTCATTTATTAAACTGGTACATAAAGAAGTAGGTAATTATGTTGTTTTCTGTGAGAAAATTTATGACTAATGAGTAAGGTGCATCTTATTGTGTTCTATATGTTGAATGGAAGTTCTTGTCTGCACACACAAAATGAGGAACTAAAATCTTCATGTCTTCGTGTCTGATTTGAACTAATTTTGTTGAAACAACCAAACATCCTCAGAAAAGCTAAAACAAGCATTTAGTTTCCTATTCTTAATAATCAAAAACTATCACACGCCATTTCATAGTTTTCTTTGTTTTCCTAACAAAGATACCATTCTTTGTTACCTACTATGTTCTAATTGACAAGATTATTAGCATACCCTCGACATGCCAGACCATTGAACATGTCGTAAGCCGACCAAGTCATCAATCATCCACATCATCGTGTCGTGCTAGTCACCACGTGAAACTCGACACCCAACACCTTTGCCATCAATTGGGTCATCGGGCCGATGCACAACTCTAAGGATGATGCCCCCCAAGATGTAGACGACCTAGGAGCACCGTCATCATCCGATCCTTTCTGTAATTCTACAAATGTATGTTCTTTTACGCGTGGCAAAGTTTATATGATGAGTCTATGAATAATGACCCACAAAATAATATCGGGAAGTTGAGGAGAGGATATGTGCAAAATTTTGACAAGTAGTAGTAGTCAAATATATATTTACTAGCAATTGAATGGAGATTAATAAAAAAACTTAACTTTTAACCAACAATACTTTTAGGAACAAGAGATAGTAGGAGTGATTCTTCGGCAAGCAATGTGATCGCTTAGTGGATTGTTATCGTGAAAGGCAATGCTCACCGAAGGACAACCACTATTCATCAGAAGTCCAAGCGATCCTCTCCCCAAACAATTGTTCAATCCTTGTAGCTTATCTTGGTAAATTTCATATTATTTCATCTATATTTCGTATAATTTTTCTACACTATTTCTTCAAACCCGCAACAAATTTTCATCCAAATATTTTTATCACCTATATTGCGCAAACAAAGAGTTTGGAAACTAGGAGTTCTGACATTAGCGTACCTTAGCATCTAGAAAAAAAGATGTAACTGAATTAGATTCCTAACACTATACAAACAGAACCCGCTTGCGACCTTTACTCGCTAGTTGATTGACCGCAACCAAAGAGGGAGTTGTTGATCATGCTCATGGTAAGAACATGATACATTCTTAACCAAACGCCATAACACTTATGCATCACAATTGGCATCGACAGCTTCGATCACTGCGCTCGGTTGTGTGATGAGTGTCATATTCAAGTTCAAATAGACTCCTTTGTTTGATCATACTCAATATGTTTGTCCCAGTGCCTTCCATTCTCACACCTCCGCATTACTCCTTTCAGCAACTAAGCGCATAGGCAGCAATTTTGCTAAATAAGCATGTTCTCATATCTCATAGCTACCTTCGCTAATTGCATGACTTGAATTTTTTTTGTTTTCTTTGGGAAGAGTATGGTCCGGCGTGAATAATGACCAACAAAATAATATCAGGAAGTTGAGGAGGGGATATGTGCAGTAGTAGTCAAATATTTACTAGTAATTAAATGGAGATTAAAAAACTTAACCAGCAAGACTATTAACTAGCAATATTTTTAGGAACAAGAGATATCACAGGAGTGATTCTTCGGCTAGCAAATGTGATCGCTTAGTGGATTTTTTTTTCGCGAAAGGCAATGCTCACCCAAGGACAACCCGCTATTCTTCAGAAGTCCAAGCGATCCTCTCTCCTTACCAACTTTCAATCCTTGCAGCTTATCCTGGTAAATAGCATGTCATTTCGTCTATTCTTTTATATAATTTTTCCACACTATTTCTTAAAACCCGCAATAACTTTTCATCCAAATCTTTTTATTAGGATTCTTGTATTGCATAAATAAAGAGTTTGGAGACAAGAAGTTCTGACAGTACCTTAGCATCTAGAGAAAAATGTAACCGAATTAGATTCCCACACATGCAACCATTTTGTGACCTTTACTCGCCAATCCGGTTGATTGACCGCGATCAAAGGGGAGCTGTCTGTTGATCATGCTCATGCTCCGGAACACTGCCAAAAGAATATAACACGTTCATAACCAAGCGTAGTAGCACTTACGCATCACAATTGGGTTGGAGCATAAGGCATTGCGCTGACTTGTATGATGTGTGTCACTGTCAAGTTCAAATTGACACACCTCCGCATGATCATGTTCAATGTGTTTATCCCAGTGCCTTCCATTCTCACACCTCCACATTACTCCATTCAGTAGCTAGGCGCACAAGCGACGATTTTGATAAACATGTTCTCATATCTCATGACTACCTACGCAAATTGCTTTGTCTTATTTGGGAGGAGTATGGACTGGCATGAATAGATTCCGAGAACCCGCGAGGGTGAAGATGAGGTGAGGAGGGAAGGTAATGTGTGTGTGTGTACAGAGTATATATTGACAAGCACTGGTCACTGACTCACTGTCAATAAGATGCACTAGTGTTTTGTAATCTGACATTTTTAAGTTGATGTAGTGCATGGTAGATGAATCGACATGAATATGCACTAGTGAGGAGTGTCGGGTCAGTCTGACAGAATTTTTGTTTTTTGAACGGATGGGGCTGAAATGTTTTTTTTTTTTTTTGACCCATGAAGCAGGCCGTGAACAACAAACGATGCACTTCAGCACTTCGCATACACGGACTGCTTCAAGTTGGGCCGCCGAAGTTGAGCCGATCGAGAGCGTGGCTCGGAGTCCGGTCCGAATTCTGAGCGACATCGACCAGTCTCGGTACTTCTCCCTCGCCCCAACCGACCACCAGCGCGCATCGTTCCGGAGGGAACCCGATCGAGCTCCTCTGTTTGGCCTTCCGATCCACCGCGCTTCCCCACCAAACCCTAACCCCGGCTGGCCCGCTCCTTCGGTCGCCATGGGCAGCGAAGAGGCGCCCCTCTCGCGGCCCTCCACCTCCAGGCACCGCCGCCGGCCGCCGGGCGACGACGCGGACGAGGCCTCCTCCTCCCCGAAGCGCCAAAAGCGTACTACCCATCACCATCATCACCACCGCCACGGACATGGGGACAGGGGGAATCGGGAGGAGGCCTCGCGGACGTCGGCGGCAAAGCCGGGGCAGGGCGAGGCAGAGGACGGTGAGATACTAGACCACGGCGCCGCCGTCGCCGACAATAGGAGTGACATCGGCAAGGCCGGGTTGGTGTTCTGCGGTCTGGCACCTGCTCCGGTCTGTTCCGATCCCCCGTGCTTTGCGTTGCCCTTGGGTATAGGTTATTTCCGTTGATCCATAACTTTTTATTTATCGTGTGAATTTCAGATGGAGTGATGTGGGATTTATTTATTTTTGGATTTTTGGCGCACACAACATTAATTATCTGGTACGACGGCAGAGGATTTGTGTCAATCAACATAATAAATTTGGCTTAAACCTCTATAGGAACGCGTCCGTCTTAATTTGTAGCCAGTAATAAATCACAAGTGCTGGAGTCAGTGAACTCCTTCACTGCACCAAAAAAAAAAGGAATTATAAGGTTCTTATCTTTGTGTGTGACTTGAAGTTATTTTGTTCAAACAACCAGCCATCCTGGGAATAAGCTAAAACAAGCCGTCAATTTATTTCTTTTGTAAATAATCAAAAACTAACACAAGACTTTTACCATTTTTTTTATTTTTCTGAAGATACTATTCTTCATTGCCTATTATATTCTAACTGATAATATTGTTAGCATACCCTTGAGATGCCTCCAGCTGCTTACCCTGTTAGCATGTACTTTTGTACTGTTACATTTATGCAACTTGTACTATTTATTTATTTCCTAGTACAAGCTTGTACGGTTGGGCATATCTGAATTACTGTTGATAGTTGGATACCAGACTAGCAGTGCTGCATAGATTTCAGCTGATAATGACAATAAACTGGGCCTAGTATACTGACATAGAGCTACAGGTCAGAGCGTGCTACAATATATTGGGAAGAAGCTTTCTTAGATAGTCTTGTGGTTTCTATTTTTCTGTTTATGTTTTTATTTTCGAAAAGGCTTTTAGTCATGCTTGCTTTTCAGCCTTTCCTACTGCTCGAGGAACTCACTTTGAAGTTCATTTAACTGCAGGAATATAATGATAATTCTGATGCAAATGTGTTGCATGCCTCTCAACTGGCCAGTGATCCATCTGAAAAGTATGATGTTTCAGCCAGTAAACGGAAGTCAGATCATACTGCTCATGAACCTGAACATAGAACTACCGGTTCAAGTGACAGAAATTACAGTAAGCATAATGAACTGGTTGAAAGGATGTCAAGATTTCAGCAATCAAGAAGTGAGAGGGAAATAGAACACAAGAATGCTGAGGTGAATGATACAGAAGCAATATCAAGACAAGGATATCTTGTTTCCAGAAAAGAGATTAACAAGATGCAGAATGGCAGAGATGAACGGCATGCTAGATCTAAAGTTTCTCAGTTAGAAGACCATTCAATGAGATATCCTTCTTCAAGAAAACATAGTGAAGCTCATCATATGAACTGCTTGAGGTCCAGTCATGAGTACAGAGAAACATGTTCTGACGCCCATGGCCTGCGAAATGTTGTGAGGGGTGCTTCTGAATATGAGAATGGTGGTAGATGTGTTGAGCTGGACAAATATTCAACCAGGAGGTTGGTGTCAGGAAGAGGGAGCTATAAGGAAAGGGAAAGTAATATGGACAGGGATAGACGACGTAGTAGCACACGACACAAAGATGATGATGGAAGGCGAAAGGATAAAATTAATGATAGTCGTGAAGTAACAGATACGGTTAGTGACATACGTGTTATGGAGAAACTCAGTGGTGAAAGAGACATGAAACTCTTAAGGGCTAACAAAATGGATTCTCATCGGACTGGAGAGTTAAATAGTGAATATGAGCATAATGACTCTACACAGGTGTACTATGGTTTGTCCAGAAATTCCAAGGACATGCCAATATCCGGAGAGAAGTGTAGAGAGACCAACCACAGAAGAAAGAGATCTGAGGAAATCAAGGATGAATCTTGCAAGTGAGGCTTCTCTTATATACTCATTCTCTTGTTCTGTAGCCTTATTTAATTTGTTTTTAATTAAAGCTGTTGTGTGATGATGTCAGGGAGGAAGATCAAGATATCTTCGAACACTTTGCAAAGCAAGAAGATGATGCTGAAAAAATAAAGGAGGAAGCAAGAAAGAGGAGGGATGCTATTCTGGAGAAGCACAGGCAACGCCAGTTGCAGAAGCAACAGCCGGGACCTGTGCCTTGCGTTGATAGTAAAGGTAACCTGTTTTAACTAAACTAATTCATACTTCTGTGTGAAATATTCTTCTGTTATGGAAAAGTTATGTTTTTTCATATTTTGCTAACTGAGCTTTTTATCGTGGGCAGAAGTAACATCACTGGATAGAGATGTCGCCGCTACTGAAGTGAAAGATGCTAATTCGGTCATCTTAAGGGTCGAACGAAAGATTGGAAATAATCATGAGCCATCAAATATGGTCGTTAATGGGAAATCTGACACTGTGGGAAAGTCTCCTTCTACCCAGCCTAACATTCCAATTAACTTGGTGTTATCTGGTGATCAAAGGATGACAGATGTTTCAGTTTTTGAGGAGGTCATTCCCATGGTAATAATCCTTTTTGCAGTTGCTTGTTTGCTTACCATTTTCTTAGCTAGGATTTTTAATTGACATCTTTGAAATTTTACAGAGTGAAAGATCTTCAGATATACTTTGCGGTGATATTTTTGGAGTATCACCTATTAGAGTTCGAAAATTGGTAAGTTTATTCCTTCCGCTTTCTATTGAACTGTTATTTCCACTGAAATTTGTTACTTCAGTTTTTTTCTTCTATTTTCTGTTTGTTCAAAACGTTCTTTGTAATCCACTAGGAATTTTATACTTAATTTTCTTGCTAGGGAGCTATCACCATTATATTTTTTGTCCTCACTTATTGGTAGTTGTATTGTTGTAGGGTAATCAAGATGTCATGAATATCTGGCAAAATGCGCTTCGCGACAACTGGGATGATGAGCATGGATATTACAGTAAGCTCTATTGATCTTGCCTTTTCAGTATCTATTTCTCTGCCATTCCTATACTATTCAAGTTTATTTTTTGCATTTTATACAGAGTATCACTTAGGAGAAGTGCTAGATGGCCGTTACAAAATTACAGCCGGCTATGGGAAGGGAGTTTTCTCCACAGTTGTCCAGGCAAAGGATCTAAAAGCTGGGGAAAATGATCCTGAAGAAGTTGCCATTAAAATTATCTGCAACGATGACACAAAAGAAAGGTAAGCTGAGTTCACTACAACTTATTTCCTTTCTAGACCATATATCCAATATGGTAAATAACATTAGACCTTGTGGTTTTGCATTTTGATTGTACAGGTACAAATCTGGTAAGATGGAAGTTTCTATACTGGAAAAATTGTCAAGTGCAGATCGTGAAGACAAACGACACTGTGTGCGGTTTATTTCTAGTTTTATGTACCGGGATCATCTCTGTTTAGTTCTTGAATCCCTTCATATGAATCTTCGTGAGGTTATAAAGAAATTTGGTCGGGATATAGGGCTGAAGCTTACTGCTGTAAGGACGTATTCAAAGCAGCTTTTCATCGCGTTGAAGCATCTAAAGGATTGCAGTATCCTCCATTGTGATATTAAACCAGATAATGTACTGGTATGTCCTCTTACCAAGTATCTTAATTATCTTTGGTAGAACTGGTACTTGCAGAGCTTATTTTAAGTTTTAATGAAAGTCTAAAAATGACTTATAGACCAATGGATCCCCACTTTGCATTAGAATGCACAAGTATCTCTAACTGTATCTTTTTGTAGGTAAATGGGTCTAAAAACTTGTTGAAACTGTGTGATTTTGGAAGTGCTTTGTCTGCTGGAATAAATGATATCACACCAATTCTTGTGAGCCGCTTCTACCGAGCACCTGAGATAAGTAAGTTCTTTACTTAACGTGTACAATCATTTCATTATATTTTCTTAGATAAGTTAAATTTTTGTTTACCCGCATGCAAACATAGTAACTTGTTATCCTCCTGCAGTTCTTGGATTGCCATATGATCATTCATTGGATATGTGGTCAGTTGGCTGTTGCCTATATGAACTTTACACAGGAAAAATCTTATTTCCTGGTGGGACGAACAATGGCATGCTTTGGCTTCACATGGAATTGAAGGGTCCATTCCCTAAGAAGATGCTTCGAAAGGTAAGATGAATGATGATATACATTCCTTCATGTGATGCATGTATGGCTTCTGTGTATTCGTGAGAATAAAATATATTTTCTAGTCTTCCTCTAACAAAATAAATGTTCCTTATTGTACAGGGAGCCTTTACAAGTCAACACTTTGACCAGGACCTTAATTTCCATGTTACTGATGAGAATTTGATGATGAAAAAGGTGTGCCGATTATTTGTACCTGAATTACTGATGATACTCTCTTTTGGCATATTCTGTTAAATAATATTCAATTGGTATCTTTTTTCTGTCAGGCTGTAAATAAATTGCATATGGACGTTAAACCAAAAGGTGTTGGTGCCAAAATATCAAGCTTCCCAGGGGAGGATCCGAAAATGATGTCCAGGTTTAAGGATCTCTTGGAAAAAATATTTGTGTTAGATCCAGAAAAGAGGCTTACTGTGTCGCAAGCACTTGGCCACCCATTTATCACTGGCAAGTGATACTAATATGATCATGCATCTCAGGTTTACTACTGTTGAGCTTTAGCTTCTTTCATAACTCAACTTTGGGTTTAACCTGTCTAACCCATCGGCTGTTATGTCTTTTCCGTTTGAGGCTGGAGCTTTAGATCACAACACATGGCATGGAAAAGGTGGCTATCTTAGTCTTCAGCCTCTTTCTGTAATAGTATCCGTATATTGCCATCTTCGGCAACCGTTATATTAGCCTGAAAGGTGCAGGGTTTTTCTATGGTTGACAAGTTGAATTTATCAGTCTTTCATAGGTGAAAAAGTCCTTGTAGGCTAAATGATAATGTGAACTGATACATCTAGTCTGTCACCCATGTTCAGATATTTTTCTTGTACCGAAGTCTCCTGAAATTGTATTTTAAGAGAAAGTGTATGTTTTTTCTATTAAACCTACTTATATGTATGTTTCAAATGTTTGACTTGTTACATGCTATCAGCTTTCTTACACCTGCCACTCGTTATGGTAATTTCAGTGAGTTTTGTGGGCAAATCTAGTCCTTTTATTCCAGACTCGGGTGGGAGACTACTAAATTTTTTGGTAACTGTCTTACACATCTCACTTGTTACGGTAGTTGCGATGAACTTTGCTGGGTCATCTTGGCTCTCAGTTTCCCCTTCATGTGATATTAAAAAATATAAGGTCTTCATGAAGGTCTGTCTTGTCATACGCTTAGCTTCTCTGTTACTAAACTTTGGGTTTAACCTGTCCAACCCACGGACGCATATGTCTTTTCCGTTTGATGCTGGAGCTTTGAGATCATGACACCTGAATTAACATGGAACACCCGGGTGAGAATTCCAAAAATTATGCTCCTGACCGGAGTCTGAACTCTGGTCGCCAAGGTCACCACCGCGACCCTAACCACCGGGCTACTGCCCCGTTCTCAGAGCATGGACCCGGGATACTGGAATATTCCTCCAAAAGGGATTCATTTCCTCAATTTGCCATAATCTTTATCTCTTTTCTTAGCCTCTATATACGGAAGACTCATTGAGTTTTTGGAGTGTGTAGACTGCCTGGAGGGAGGTGTTTTTTACTACCGAGCTCATATGCTCCTGGTCAGTTAAACAAATTGAAATAAATAGTAAATCATTTTTAAAAATTCATACAAAATTCGGTGACGGACATATATATATGGTTTCTACATTCCTGTAAATTTTCGTGATGAAATGACATTTCTGCTGCTCTATGTAAAAAAGACAAATCCAGTTACCAAAATAAGATTTTTTTAAATATATCTTTTTAGAGCAGTGTTTTTTTAGAGCAGAAAAAATCTCATTTCATCACGAAATTTGGTATGTATGTAGAAAATTTGTATATGCTCATCACCTAATATTTTCAGTTTTTTTTATGTTTTACTATTTTTTTAAAAAAATTGGTCAGGAGCGTATGAACTTGGGAGCCAAAGTGGATTTCCGGTATGCCTGGTGCTTCTGTTAGAAACGACAAGCAAATTTCTCAAGAGCTTCTTTCCCACCGTGTTTCTGTAATTAAGCCGAAAAGAAACAAGTGGATTTGATTTTCGCTATCAACATTGTTGCATTTGAAATGAAGAAATTGTTGTATTGTTAGATAACAAAATGATAAGATGCAATGGATGAAAGCACATTTTACTTGCATGTCAAGCAAGTTTTGGTAGCACTGGAAGCGAATTTCGTGCAATTAAACCAGCTCGACACGTACGGCACGACCGTACGATCGACCAAGCAGGCAAGCAGCACACGGTTGTGTGTAGTATTTATTTATTTTCACATTGGAGGGTTTTCTGTACCACGAAATAAAGAACAGGTAGGCGGCTCGATCGATTAACCACACAGCTTGTGCCTTGTCTTAAGCAGCAGGCTTGGAATTAAGTAAATAATACATCGGGTGATTTGAATATTCTTATGAGAAGAATATACTCGTCAAAACCAAACGACCACTAGCAGAGCATCTAAGTGATAATATGCAATCCCGTTCTCATGTGTGTTCACAAGCTTCCTGGTGTTAAGAAGAATATGGCCTGGTTAATTAGCGGAAAAACCGGGCGAAAATATACAAAAATTCTCTAACCGACGGAGACAAATTTTACTTTGTGAGGAACAAATAAGTTTTCTACATTTGACAGATCGCTGCAAGCAAAAATCCCCAGTGTTGTCCAAATCGCCACTATTTTTTGTGCTGGAACCCTTACGTTCATCAACTGCACTCAGTTGACTAGCTAGTGTTCCAATCATGTATATATTTACTACATGGTTTGTCCTACCCAGTCTATTATCTGTCCTGATGCCTTCTACTAGAAGGGGAAGGCGTGCTTTGCCGCGTTCGTTTTATCCTCTATCGTTGTATATGAACTTGTTTTTTGCAAATTCCATAGATCAATGATGATGACACAGTTCATTGTACATATGTAACTTCTATATCTAAAGTGCATTTTTGGTACATCTCTTATCTATCTATAATAAGGGTCACAGTTTTGAACTAACTCTAGTTCAAAATTGTACAGTTATTTGGATATGATGGAGTAGTTTATTTCATGTAAAACATTAGAGGTGAAACAATTTAAAAATTGAAGGACATAGTTTATGTTTTTCGGTCCCTTTTTCATCTCTTCCATAGAGTAAATTGTACATAACACGGACCTAGTTGTCTTTTTACACATAACACCAATAATTGGGTAATTACACATTTACACGGACATGTCCATACCATCACCAATGGATTCAAGTTTATGTGTGAAAAATCTAAGGACCATGTTTATGTTTTGTGCAAGTAATTACCCAAATTTTTGGTGTGAAAAATCTAGGGTTGTGGATTTGTGCAATAAAAGCCCCAACAGTTGTTGGCATGTGCGATTATCTTTCTTCTACGTGATGCAATATTCGGCCACCCAGGTTTGCTTCCAATGATAATGCTCTTCGCACAGGTGCTCTTCTTGATCGACATGCTATCTCTCCAATCGTATAGCATGAGGTATGTGCCCTCAAATCAGCAGGGGGATACAATGCCGCTCCTTTAGCAGGCCCCCATGCGACAACTTCGCCACAGTCTCCATATCTCCGGCAAGCAAGACAGCTACAGTGTCGACCACAAATATGATGAGGCTGCGAGTCATTGGCGCATTGTTCCCTCCAACTCAAAACACATGCCAGAAGGGGCGAGGACAACAAGCATATCGGGTCTACTGACTAACGGTGATGAGCGAGGCACATGAAGACCGCATAATCTTCCACCCGAGAAAAAAATCTCTCACGAAGAACGGAATTTAAATCTCACCCGAGAAGACCGTGTAAAAAATTATAAATGCATGCACAAGAAAAAATTCTAGTGGCAACCTGCTGTAGGAAATTCTCTCATGAAGATCGGAATTTTTCTCATGAAGAACGGACGAGAAAAGTACACAAATTGGAGCGTGTAAAAAAAAGCATGCTTAAGAAAGAAAATGAAAATGCGTATGCACATGGAAAAGGCATAAAAAGCATATGCACATGGGGAGAGAGATTAGTGGGCTCCACCTTGTAGAGTGTGGCACAATTCTATTGGAAAGACATGAGAAGCAAGGAGAGGGCAGCAATCCTAGGGAGATTAGTATAGAGAGAGATTCTCAAAGCTATGATCTTTTCATGTGGAAATAGATAAGCAAAGGCAACTGGCATTGGTGTCTTTTTTTGTAACAAAGTCATTGGTGTCCTGTATGTCAGAACTATGAGTGAACCGTATACACTTTCATTTGGCGAAAGATCAAGATGAGAAGTGAAGGAGAGATGTGTGTGCATATATAGATGAGCGTGACTTGCATGAAGATGCGTTGGTGTCAAGAATGTGGTACTATGTTAGGTGGATTCACACCTCCCAAGAAACATTGGTTAAGACTTTTGGGTCGGTCCGGACCTGGCCCTGTTGTCTCAAGGCTAATTTGAGGGCCCATGATTCGACCCATATAAAAATAGTCGATTGATTTGCTGGTGCGACGGGTATTTTGGATCGACCCAAATTTTCGTTATCCAAATTTTACATAAAAAACCTTGTGCTCACAAATTGCTATTTAAACCCACATACATCATAGTAATGGAATAAAAAAGGGATAAAAGTTACATGACGAGGAGCGAAACTACATCTTAAGCCGGCCTTTAATGCATGTATTATTGTTTCCCATGCTTTGCTTCCACCTTTCAGTGAATGGATTTTCCTGTATACATGCGCAGCACGTACAACTTCAGCATGAAAAGCCGTTGTATTGGTAATGTACGAGGAGTGTAAAAAGGCTTAAGTACACTTTTCCTCCCTCAAATGTTGCAAAGTCTAACTTCGGTCCCTGAACTCTATTCTGGTCTAACCATCCCTCAAACAGTTAATATGGTCTAGTTAACGTCCCTGATAGCTGTTTGCTGATGATTGCCCAGTTTTTTACTTCTTTTTTGGCCTGGCCAAGTGGCAGAAAAATCCACTATGTCCGGGTCTTCTGTTGTACATATTGTTGCATGTTTCCTTTTCTTCAAGTCTGAGATAGTTGCAAATTTCTCACGTAAGAGTTAATGAAACCAATGGTGGACATGTGGCTTTGATAAACGTCTTCTTGTCCAAATGGCACATAGAGTGACTATATATTGCCTTGACGAAATCTTCATGGGAAGGGGCTTCGTAGGGTCTCCGTCGTTGGTCAGTGTTCAAGTGCGTCTAGCCATATTGCACGCGAAAAGAGAGTGTCTCCAATGAGTATTTTTGCGCTTGGAAGATAGAACAAGCACTAGTCGTTGCCATGTTTCATCAATCAAGAATTGTGTCCATCGGGAGAGATAATGAGATAATCTCTATAAGAGAACTTTGATCGTTGATGTGCCCTTGGTATCACAGGGACAACCATTGTTCGGTACTTCGGCGTCGGAGCTTGAACTCGCTCTACCTTCCAACCAGGCTTCTTGTATCTTCTTGATGTGAGGTAGCATCCGGTATGTTGACGGGACAATGAACAATACACTCTTATGATGATTCAATGCCTAAAAATCATCGTGTCTCACAGACCCTAACAACATAGAGAAAATGGCCACAACATCCATGGGCAGGGAGTGACATTCAGCTTCTCCTCATTCCACGATGATCGATTAGCTTTGAAATGATAATTGTAGGGTTATAAGTCATAGGTGTAATTGGCTTCATCCTCTCCTTCCTAGGGAGGCAGTCGTGATTCCATACAAGCATCGGGCCACCTGTACCTACGTGTCTGGTCACGCCCAGCATATCCCACCCCTCGCAAATAGAACGTCGGATATCGAACGTCTAGCTTGGTTGTCAGGATCCAGTCAGGAAAATAAGTTGTCATCATGATGTAGGAAGTTAAGGTGTCAGGCAAGTTTTAAAAAAATCAATACTTTCCTAGCGAGGGGCGCAAGATTAAGAAGCTCCATGTCTGAAAAATATCCCAAACCACCAAACATACTAAGGCATGATCATGGTGGTATATGCCTTCCGACATGGTTTGCATGTCTCTTGTTTGCTTCCCTACCACAAACTTCAAATCTATGAGTTCACTTGATCAAAAAATCGACACGGTAATTTGAAAGAAGCCATGAAATATGTGGTGATTACATTTTATTCAAATATTACATGAGAGACTAATTCAATTAGGACTATCTCAGACTGGAACCTATTTCAGACTTGATCTTCAAGATATTTAAAAGCTTCATTGACCGACGAGCTTACCTCTGTCGAAATCACGGGATATTTCTCCTAAGGCAATTCATTTCCAACATTTACCATAATCTTGATCTCTTCTCTTAGTTGCCCTGGACACCCTTCTTTGAAGTGTATGAAAAGTGTTGAGGTTTGCGGTGTGTATATTGTCAGGGTGGTGATCTTTAGACCGAATGATCCAACTTTCTATATATGGGAGTTATAGACCTTTCACTGGACAATTCAAACAATTAGATCAGATGACATCAGCAGGAAGTTTAAACTGAAAAGAACTAAATTGTTCATTGCCTATTTGTTCTGTTGGCAACAGATAAGTTGTGTTACTAAATTATTGTTAGATAGAATAATTAATTTATAAGATGCAATGTACAAAAATCTCTAATCGGCGGACACAAATTTTACTTTATCGGGAACAAATAAGTTTTTTACATCCGAAAGATCGCTCCAAAGCAACTTTTGGCAAGCAAAAATCCCTAGTTGTGGATTCCAAGTCGCCACCATTTATTCTGCTTCAACCTGAAGTTTACCAAATTGCACTGAGTTGACTAGCTTCAGTTCCAATCATGTATATATTTACTACATGGTTTGTCCTGTCCAATCTATTTTCTATCCCGATGCCTTATATTCTCAAATCTATGATCCTTTCAATGAGGAAGCAGATAACCAAAGGCAATTCCATTGCCATCTTGTATGTTGTAACTATGAGTGAAGCGTATACATTTTCATTTTCGGGGAGTTAAGAGGATGAAGATGAGAAGTGAAGGAGAGGTGTGTGTGCATATATAGATGAACGGGACTTGCACGAATATGTGTTAGTGTCATTAATGTGGTAGTGTGGTACTATGGTAGGTGGGTGGATTCACAACTCACAATAAACATTGGTCAAGACTTTTGGGTCGGTTCGTACCTGGCCTTGGACCCGGCACCCCTGTTCTCAAGGAAAATTTGAGGGGTCACGGGTTGACCCATATAAAAATAGTCGAGTACTTTGTTGGTCTGATTGATATTTTGGATCGATCCAAATTTTCGTTATTCAAAATTTACACCAAAAATCTTGTGCTCGTAAATTGTTATGTAAACCCACATACATAATAGTAAAGGAATAAAAAAGGGATACACGTTACATGACGATGAGCAAAACAACATCTTGAGCGGGGCTTTAATGCACGTATTATTGTTTCCTTTGCTTTCCTTCCGATGAATGGATTTTCCTGTAAACTCACACGGCACGCACAACTTCGACAGATGAAACGCCGGTGTAGTGGTAATGTACGAGCATGATAATATTTTACTTTGTTGTGAATCCCGTCAAGCACATACAAGCATGCGCGCGATGCATTTAGCCATCTGCTGCTGCTAGTACTAGTTGACATCAGATTTGAAGCCTTACAAACTAGAGGGAGCGTGGTCAGCCAGCATGGCGAGCCATAGAAGGAGCATGACAGCGAGTGAGACAACGAGCTGGACGGTAAGAGGAAGGCGACTATTAGGGGGGTGCTCCTCCCTGGCGCCCGGGCGATTCCTTGCTCTGGAATCGCCCGGTTGGGCTGGATGGCGCCGGCCCAGCTAGCGCTCGTCCAAGGTGCAGCGCTCTGGAATCACCCGGTTGGGCTGGATGACTCCTGTGCATGGGCCTTTTTTTGTTTTTTCTTTCCTGCCTATTTCCTTTATATTTTATTGTTTTATTTTTTCTATTATTTTTTATATAACCATTTTTAAATATAAATATTTTTCGAAAATATGAACCATTTTTAAATCTAAATACTTGAAAAGGTTAAACATTTTTCAAGTCCGAACATATTAAAAAATAAATAATAAATTTAAATATTTTTGAATCTTAATATTATAAAAAATAAGAAATAAAGGAAAAAATGATTTTGGATGAATCGAAAATAATAGTGAACGAAAAGTACCGGTAAATGAAAATAACAGCGAACCAAAAATTTGGGTGAACCGAAATAATAGTGAACCAAAAATCCGGATAGACCAAAAATAATAGTGAACCAAAAATTCGGGTGAACTGGAAATAATAGTGAACCAAAATTTCGGGTGAACCGAAAATAATAGCGAACCAAAAATTCGAGTGAACCGAAAATATTGGTGAACCAAAAATACCGGCGAACCAAAAAGTAATAATGAACCAAAAAGAAAAAAATCAGATGAACCGAAAGTAATAGTGAACCGAAAATAATAGTGAACCAAAAATTCGACTGCACTGAAAATATTGGTGAACCAAATATACCGGCGAACCAAAAGTAATAATAAACCAAAAAGAAAAAAATCAGATGAACCGAAAGTAATAGTGAACCGAAAATAATAGTGAACCAAAAATTCGGCTGAACCGAAAATAATAGTGAACCAAAAATTTGAGTGAACCGAAAATAATAGTGAACCAAAAAATTCGGGTGAACTGAAAATAACAGTGAACCAAAAATTAGGATGAATCAAAATAATAGTGAACCAAAAATTGGGTGAACCGAAAATAATAGTGAACCAAAAATTCGGGTGAACCGAAAATAATAGTGAACCAAAAATACCGGCGAACCGAAAGTTATAATAAACCAATAAGAAACAAAAATTCGGATGAACCGAAAATAGAGTTTAAAATGGTTCATATAAAATTGTTCATTTAAAAAATATTAATTTTGAAAATGGTTCATATTATCGTGACAACATGGTTAATTTTGAAAATGGTTCGTTTTAAACATGGGAAACAAATTATCGTGACAACTGAAGGAACAATATTTTAAATATGGGAAGAAAATATAGAAATGACAAAAAAAATAAACATAAAAATCTAAATTAAAGTGGAAACATAAGAAAAAAAAGAAAAAGACAAAAATAAATAAACTTAAAAGGTAGAAAAAAAGGAAAAATGAATAAGAAATATAGAAAGGAAAAGAGTGAAAGAAACAAAAAAAACCTGACTAGATACATAGTCCATCTGTTCAGTACCAGAGCTAGCTCATGCAGTTTGAGAACTGAGAGTCGAGACGTACGCTAGTACTGACCGAACCGATGCTGTGAATGCGCTGCCGACGAAACGAATGGCCGGCTCATAGAAGCATGCGCGCGGGCGATTCCGCGGTAGGAATCGCTCGGGCGATACCGAGCAGTTTCCCTATTAGGGTGTATCTGTTGTGAGATTCGACTTGATGTGGGTCGACCCTGTAGACCCAGCGGGTCACTCGGTGCCGGTTATATTGGCCCAAATCTCATTTTAGGCCGACCCACGTGATCCATTGGTCTTGAAATTTTGGGTTGGGTTAGCGATCCAGCGGGCTGACCCAGCCTATTCACATATTGAAGAACGATACAATGGATAAAACTTGAGTGTTGGGACATGTGAAGGGCAATCCCTATTTGCCGCCTTTAGCGGCGCGGGGGGCTGGCGCCGCGCACCCCCGCGCCACTATGGGCCGGCCCATGTTTGCGTTCTCCCGTTTTTTTTTCTGTTTTCTGTTTTCTTCTTCTTCTTTTCATTTTTATTTTACTTTATGATTTTCGTTTTTTTTTCTGTTTCTTTTTTCGTTCAATATTTTTTCGTTTAATTATTTATTTTCTATTTCTTTATTTTTATTTTTCGTCTCTTTTTTCGTTTTTCATTTTTTGTCACATGTATAAAATTAATAAATGTTTAAGGTTGTTCATTTTTCTTTTTCTGTACAATTTTAAAATTGTTCTAAAATTGTTTTATGATCACTTTTTTTAAACTTTTCGATGATAGTTTTCGTTCAAATACCATGTTTGACTACTTTGTAAAAAATCATTGAAAAGTAATTTCCGTTCAGAGATTTTTTTTAACTTTTTAAATAGTTCAAAAATAGATTTCGTTCACCGGTCTTTTTTGTTACTTTTTAAAATCGTTCAAAAATAGATTCCGTTCACTGCCATTTCTGTTCACTTTTTTAAAATCTTTCAAAAATCATTTGGTTCACCGCCATTTCTGTTCACTTTTTAAATCTTTCAAAAATGATTTCGTTCACCAACCCTTTTTGTTTCACTTTTAAAATCGTGCAAAAATAGATTCCCTTCACCACCATTTCTGTTCACTTTTTAAAATCGTTCAAAAATAAATTTCGTTCACCATCATTTTCTGTTCACTTTTTAAAAATTGTTTAAATAGCTTATGTTCACGTTGTAAAAATCTTCAAAATAATTTCCATTCATCGACATGTTCTGTAAATTTTTTAAATCGTTTTAAAATAGTTACTGGTAAAATCATTCAAAAATAGTTTCCGTTCAAATACCTATTTTGTTTACTTTATAAAAATCGCTCAAATACCTATTTTGTTTACTTTATAAAAATCGTTCAAAATAAATTTTGTTCAACGACCTTTTCTGCTCACTTTTAAAATTGTTCAAAATAGTTTCCGTTCACCGCTCATTTTATGTTCATTTTTAAAATTGTTCAAAAATAAATTCCATTCACCGCCATTTTCTGTTCACTTTTTTTAAAATCGTTCAAATGAGATCAATGTTCTAATTTTAAAAAGTTAAATTTAAAATATATGTTCTAGCATACTTTTTAATTGAAACATGCATCAAATTTATCCCGTTTTTAATGTTATTTAAATCTGAAAAGGAAATGGAAGAAAAACAATAGGAAAAATAGAAAAGAAAAAACAAAAAGCAAGAAATCACCTGATGGGCCACGGCCCAGCTTACCCTCGCCCGCGTGCAGGATGCGCGGCGTTGCGGCAATTAACGGGCGGCGTATAGGAGCTCCCCATGTGAAGCAAGCAGCCAGTGAGCATCAAATACTCGAGGCAGAGTCATGTGGTATTGGGCTTCTCTAGATCTCCATTGTGTTTGGGCTTTCATGCAGGGCAGCCAAGGCCACGCGTATGCCGAGAGTTTTGACGGATATTTTTTTTTTGAAGGGTCACCGGGGGGGAGGGGGGAAGACTCCCCACCTGAATATTTCTTCAAAACGAGAGGTGTTACATTTTACAGGGAGGGAGGTAGATCTGCCAACGCAGGGTGGCTACCTGATGGACTTGCTCTCTAAAGCAATGGATTACATCAAAGATAAAACAGAAAAGGATGGGAAATGCATTTGACAAGCACAAGCACTATCCAGACAGTGAGTACACGGCAGGCATCATCAGGGGGACAAGCAGGGGCAGTGCTTTGAGGAGTGGTACCGACGCCATCGAAGGGTATTACAACACCGAGACCTTGTAGGGAGCATGACCATCACCCGCTTGCATAGCGGCTGACCACTAGGTGGCAATCAGGAGCAAAAGCAAATCAACGAGTGTAAATGGCATTGTCGAAGGGCCTTACTCCACCGAGAGAGCGATGCAGACACGAAGCTCGCCGGCAATTGGGTGCCAGAGTAGCGAGGAGTTTCTGCCAACGCCATCGAAGGGCTTTGCAAGACCGAGATTCCACCACGGACACGAACCTTGACTGCAACTCCGCCAAAGGGGCAGCCCTAGGCACTCTGCGAGGTGAGGAGGCCACCTACGCCATCGAAGGGTGCGATCAACCGAGACCGCGCAAGGAACACGAAGCTCATGACATACCAGCGTTCATCATCATCAGATGGGGCCGAGCATCCACGATCATCCAAGGGCTGAAGTCGAGGCACTTCACGAACCCAAATTCTTCAAGACCTGCCGAGCAGCACGGGGTTCCAATGCGACGCCTTCAGGAAGGGGAACGACGCCCATGGGCGCCGTCGTCGCTGAGCTTTCGCCCGGAACCGCCGCAACTGGCTGCAGGTGTATCTCTCTGACCACGCCCCCAGCAGGGTGAACGGCACAAGAGAGCGCCGCCGTGGTCTGCTCGGACACAGGGTTAGAGCAGGGATTTCTCCAGAGACACACCTCGAGTTCATCCCGTCGGTGCAGCGGCGACGGAGCGCCACATCCAGCAGGGGCACCACCGTGACGGGGACGAGGGGCAGCAGCCAGCCAGCTCCAGCAGAGGCCACCGAGCGGGCAAGAGGAGGCTCTCCCGAGGGGGAGCAGCCCATCCAGGCCAAGCCACGCACGCGGCCAGGGCACCGAAGGGGAGTACTTGCACGCGAGCCATCCGCGCCAACCTGGGGACATCCACACAAGCCTGGGGAGCAGACCGCGGGATGGGCAGCGGAGCTCCAGGCCAAAGCACGCCGGCGGCGCAGAAGGCGGGCGTGGCCGAGATCTCGAGGATTGGGGGCGGATTTTTGGTGGCGATTGGATTTGGGGAGATTTCTGGAGGAGGGGGAGGTAGGGAGTCACGGGGTACTCCTTCAACGAGCAGGGTGGCCGTCGCCGGCGCGGAGGCTGCCAGGACGCCGGACCGAGCGGGCCGGATCGAGATCTGGGCGGCAAGAACGTGGCAGTTTGGGGCGACGCCGTTGATTTGTGGGAGCTCGAGCGCGAGGAAAACAGATCCCGCCGCCACCGGCCGCCGGCGAGCTTTGCCCGGCGACGTCAGCCGGCGGCGGCGAGGGATGGTGGTGGAGTAGGGGTGGCGGCGGCGGGTGTCTAGGGTTCCGCCCGTGTCACGGGATATTTATCCTAAAGAGATTCGTTTCCAACATTTACCATAATCTTGATCTCTTTTGTTAGCTGCTCTGTTTTGGCGTGTCTAGATTGTATGGGGGGTGGTCTTTATACCTAATGATCCAACTTTCAGTACGTGGGAACTATATACATTTCATCCGACAATTCAAACAATATGATCATATGACATAGGCCTAGAACAACTGGACCACACCTTCTTAAGAGTTTATTTCCACCACCGTTTTGGCTAGAGAACCTGAGCAGTTTAAGTTGTTTCTAGCTCAGAGCGAGAAATTTAAACTGAAAAGAACTAAATTTTCATTGTCTGCTTTGTTGTGTTGGAAATAAAGAAGTTCTGGTACTGAAGTTATAGTTAAATAGAGCAACTTAGTTATAAGACTATAAAAAATCTCTAACTGATGGAGACAAATTTTACTATGTCAGAAACAAATAAGTTGTTCATTTGACGATCGGAGTTGCAAGCTAGTTTTTGGCAAGAAAAAAATCCCCATGTTGTGGATCCCAAATCGCCGTCAAGTTCTTTTGCCTAAACCTTGACGCTCCTAAATCCCACGAGGATGACGAGCAAGTGTACCAATCATGTATAAATTTACTACATGGTTTTTCCTGCCGAGTCTGTTCTCTATCCTGATGCCTTATATTCTCAAAGCTATGAGTACTCTATGAGGAAGCAGATAAGCAAAGGTAACTGGCATTGCGAATGTCATAACTATGAGGTGTGAACTTTATACACTTTCTGTTTGCGAGCAGTCAAGAGGATGAAGATGAGAAGTGAAAGAGAGGCGTGTGTATATATAGATGAGCGCGACTGGCATGAAGATGCGTTGATATCATGAACGTGGTACCATAGCATGGTAGGTGGAGTGTACTCTCAAGATACATTTGGTGAAGAGCGCCGGGACACGTGAAGCAGGCAGTCCCGTGGTATTGGGCTTCTCTAGGGTTCCATTGTGTTTATTGGGCTTTTATGGAGGCCAGCGAAGGCCACGCCCATGCCGCGCACGCCGGGAGTTTTGGCGGGAAATCCAGACGTCAGTAAGCACCGATGGCCCCTTCTGTCAGTCTCCCGCCCCACAGTGGAGGCCAACCCTTCTTTCCCTTCCCCGTCTTCTCCCCCACTTTTTTCCCCACCTCCTTTCTCCCGTCCCGTTCAATCCACGAACAGCAGCAAGTCGGCGGCGGGGAAGCAGGCGGAGGCAGCGCAATGCCGCCGAAATCAGACAGCGTGGAAGGTACGAGCCCCGCCGATCCAATCCCATCCAACCCCCCGCCTCGTAACTCCCGATTTGACTACGCCCCCGCGATTCCTCCCCCGATTCCGACAATCGATTTCACGGTCTCGTCTGTATATTTGAATTTTTCCTGTTACTGATCTTCTTGCTACGATTTCCTATGCAGGAATCGTCCTCACCTTCGTCAACGAGGTAACGGACCCCTCTGCTAAAATCCCCTCTCCTGAAACCCCAAATTGCCTGCTTCCGGTCAGGTTTCACCTTGTGCTTGCTGCCGTACTTGCACGATGAAGGCTGGGAGTTTTGTCTCCCATCATGCATCTTGTGGTGTTTTGTCCGGTGTGAGAATGTTTGTACACTATAGCAGGGTTGGCTCGTTCTATGTCAAACGATGATAGGAAGGATCTGCCTCACTACCGATACATGTTATATGTCAGGAGCGTGTAAAATGGAGTACCTTCCTTTTGGGGGACAAGGGACATATTATAGCGATGATTGATTCCAGGGAGATTCGTGGTAACAGCATGCCCTTTGATTTATGCTGGTTACCATCCATATATGCTCGGTGTTATGTTAAAAAACACAATCTTCAGTCTAGATAATTGTATGCACATTTTCATTACTTTGTTTATCATAGGGTTGACAGAACTCCAGATGACTGAAGCTGTGTCATTCTTCAATTTACACCTGTCTTTGGAATTTTGTGCTGATTGGTGATTGCTAAGATTGAGAGTTGTCTCAACTCAACAAAAAAATCTCTTTTGAATTGTCCCCCCCCCCCCCCCCCCCCCCCTCTCCGCACTTAACTATTTCCTCTTGATTTAGCACTATCCGTTTGCGATTGTTTAAGAAAAGTATCCTCTGAGACTAAGTGTGAGTGGAAAAAGGTCACTTCAAGTGCTTACAAATGGAGACACTAGTATTTCCAGATCAGTTTTACACTCTTCAGTATAAGCTGTTTGTATGTATCAGGAAGATTTTATAACTGTATGCATCTGAAGCGTTAGTGCATTGCTGCATAAGTTATCATTACCACGATTAGTTCTACAGTGGCGTTTCCTCTCAGACAGTGCTCTTACATTAATTTTTGTTAGGACCAACCATCCATGCAATGAGAAAAATTATTTTAAAAAGGAGTTCTATATTGTGCTTGAACTTTATGCAGAATATCATGAGATGCACAAAGTGCTCAGTTTAGAGTTATTCTGTCTCCACTCTATTTTGTACCATAGCTCCAATTTAGATTAGTAGGCAATAGTGTTAAGTTAACAATTGCTATGATTCTGCAGCAAAACAGGCCATTGAATTCTCAGAATGTAGCTGATGCACTACAGAAGTTTAATCTTAAGAAGACTGCAGTGCAAAAGGCATTGGATGCATTGGCTGACAGTGCTCAGATAGCCTTTAAGGAGTATGGCAAGCAGAAAATTTACCTTGCTCGGCAAGATCAGTTCGACATTCCAAATGGGGAAGAACTTGAGGAGATGAAGAAAGCCAATAGCAAGCTACAGGAAGAAATCGCAGATCAAAAGAAAATTACTAGTGAGGTCGAATCTGGTAAGTCACTTTTGGTGCCGACTGCCATGGTTTACCTTGTCTTCCTTTATGCAGTATACAATTATTAGTATCTAAGTACTAATCTTATTGCAGAGATAAAATCTCTGCAGTCAAACTTAACACTGGAAGAGATCAGGTCAAAGCAGGCCGAATTGCAAAGTGAAGTATGTGCATGTTCATATGTTTCTTAGTGCACATTAAAGTGTTTGTTCAACCTAGTTTAATAGCAGGCCTCATATTTATGCAGGTCCAGGAAATGGAAGAAAAATTAAATAAATTGCAGAGTGGTGTGATCTTGGTGAAGCCTGAAGACAAGAAGATTATTGAGGAGTCCTTCTCTGAGAAAGTTAACCAGTGGAGAAAGCGGAAGAGGATGTTCAAGGAGCTATGGGATAATATTACCGAGAACAGCCCCAAAGACCAGAAGGAATTTAAGGTTCTTGATGCCCCTTTTGTGTTTTACCCTTTCACACTTGATTGATGCATATAAGCTTCTTTTGATCCGAGCATTTGAATGGCAGGCTGTTGGTAGTTAATTTGTTGTCACTGCTTATTATTAGTAAATTATATATTGATATCAGCCTACCAGCCATCATACACTGAATAATATCCGTCTTTGCAGGAAGAACTTGGTCTTGAGTATGATGAAGATGTCGATGTGACCTTCCAACCGTACGGTGAAATGCTGGCGAGTCTCAATAAAAGGAGAAAAGTTCGTTGATGATGTTACAGCAGTTTAATCAGCCAAACTGCTCCATGGTTTTGCTAATTTCTTAGAGAGGGTGTTTGTTGTAGTTGGTCCAGACAGACAATGTTGTTAGCTGATGATATTTATGCCCTCGGCACTCTAGCTGGTAGCTTAAGTTATACAGTACTCAACCAGGTGCTAGTTTGTCTCATTAAGTAGAGTGAGGTTTTCAACCAGTTGTGTAATAGAAACTCTTCACCATCTTTAATTATTTCTACAAACAAGGCATCTTACTCAAGACATAATCTTATGGTATTCGCTCCCTGCTTGGTGAAAAATAGGAATCGAATTAATATTTCCTTTCCCATTTTTCTATGTACACGCCAAATCAACCATGAAGAATCTGCATCATATGACTGCGAACTAACAATAATAATACGAGATCAAGAAACCATGTCTGCTAGTATTGAGTATTGACATATGGTTGCAGCTGAACTGCCTAGAACCCTCTGTTTGTCGTCCTGACTGAAGCCGGCCTCGTCCTGTACCTGTCGTCGTGTCCCCCGGACCCAGCTCGCGACAGTTCGATGGCAGCCTTGGCGGCAGCCGCTGCCGTGGCCGCCGACTCGAACGCGGCCTGCGCCGCCGCTTCCACGTCCTTGAACGTCAGCGCCGAGCGTGCAGGGAGGACGTTGTCGTCTCCCTCCGCGTCGTCGTCGTCGTCCTGGTGGTGGTTACTCGTCCTCTGGCGCCCGTGGCTGGAGTGACGGGACTCCTCCTCGTAGTCGTAATCCGGGTTGTGGAGGCGCACGGGGATCTCCTTCTCGGCGCCGATCTCCAAGAGCACCGTCTGCCGGCACTCCAGCGACGGCTGCCTCGTCGACAGCTTCAGCACGATCTTGGTATCGATCCCGCACCCGCTGCGCAGCTCGGCCGCGGCGGCGACGAACCCCCTGCCGAACTTAGCCTGCATGACCGCCCGCACCTCCTGCAGCTCGGGGAGGTCCCCGCACCTGGCCGCCGCGTAGACCAGGCCCGCCGCCGCCTCCCGCAGCTCCTCGGGGCAGTCGTGGTGCGCGTCGACGAGGGCGGCGCGCTCGGCGATGAGGCGGCAGTAGGACTCGAGCATGGCGAAGGCGTCGAGCGCGTCCCGCTCCCGGACGACCTGCTCGGCGCGGAGCAGCGCGCGGTCCGGGTGGCCGAGGCGGAGCAGCTGCTCGACGTCGCCGCGCGCCTGCGCGAGGCGCACCTGCCGGTGGGAACGCGCCACGGAGATGCGCTTCGTGGTGAGGCCGAGGAGGGAGACCAGCCGCGCCGTCTGCTTCGTGGTCCGCCCCAGCAGCACGTCCAGCGTCCTCCCCATGGAGATGGCGAGATCGATCGGTCGGCGGCGATAACCGCTGGTTGAGGTGGGCGGCGGTGGTGTGTCGGGAGCAGGCGGTTTTGGCCTGGTCTTATATAGTCGTGCCGCCCTGGCCCGGGCCCGCGTGGTGGCGTGGCGGGGAAGTGTGAAATTGGAAGGTGATCAATGAAGAGGATCTTGATCCGAGAGATGGGTTTGCTTTGTGGCGAAGGCGAGGAGAGGCCGACGTGCATTTAAACGTCCGATTGTCCGACGAGGGAACAAGACGCGTGAGGGGCCGCGAGACTGGTTCCTCGTTCGGGCGGGCGGGGCCAGGACCAACGACATGGATACCGACCGGCGGCGGGCGAGACCGGTCTCGGGCTCTGAAGGGGAAAAAATCATTTTAAACCTTGAACTTATATAAGGTTTTATATAGGTTGGGCAGATGGAACCATGAAGTCAAAATTCCTGTCATCCTGATGTAAAGAGTCTCCGTCTAAATCGAACTCTAAAACTGATTGGGGCACCGGGAAAAAGAGTACGTCGGCTAGGATTACAGGCAACTAACGGAATCCACTATTTATCTTCATTCTCAATTTCTTCCTCTTATATTCACTCTGGCCGTCACGAAGGTCATGCGCCTGGTCGCCCCCGTGGCGTTGAACGAAGATGACGACGATGATATCGAGATGTTCCCGAAGTCCACGCGGACGGGCGCGCCGAGCACCCGGACTGTCGTGGACGACACGTTGTATGCGAGCAGCGGGCGAACGGGGTCGGGACGGCCGGACGGTGAACCCAGCGGTGCCGGCTTCGGCAGTGGTTTGATTGACGCCTTCGGCCTAGAGGGAGTTGCTCTGCACGCGCAGCGTCGCCTCCTCCGGCGCAAGCGGAGACGAGGTCTGGGACGGGCGCGACGACGACGAGCTGGTTGGTGCGGCGGAGCGGCTCGAAGGCGCGGCGCGGGAGGCCTCCTCGATGGCTGAGATGTTGGTAATGACCGCACGACAGTCGTTCTGGGCCGCAGAGCAATGACTCGATAACACGAGGAGGCAACAACAAAGACGACCGCCGGGGGTGGACCTAGAGCAAAAGTGAACCGCTGTCACTATATGAGCCATTATTGCCTCTTCTGTCTATTCATCTGTGGCGGCTGGAGGAAGCCGCCATCTCGTCGGAGGGATCGGTCTGAGAAAGCGGTGGCCGGAAGGAAGGATGAGGGGCTGGTAGCGAGTGAGAGAGGAACACATATATGGCATGTGGGTCAATTTTGTTGACGGGAGTAGCAATTTAGAATTTTATTTTTTAACGTGAAAAACACGTCAATATTTCAGGGTGTGAAAGGCAGAGATTTCGACTTCAGTATTTGATCCCTGTAGATTTAAAGTGAACCTTTTCAGGCTCGGAACGTGCGTTTTTTTTTTTTTTTTTTTTTGTTTGTCTATGCGACGGAAGAAGATTTGGGCCGCAACTGCCACGTTGCACGTGCGTTGCTAGGCGAGCTGTGTGTGCGTTCGTTTTTTCCTTTTCTTCGTTTGACCGGGCAACCACGACTTGTTGATTTCGGGGGTTCTGTATGAGGAAAAGCGAGACGGGTCGGAAAGGGGCGTGGATTCTCTGACTTGGTAACACCAAGTCAGAGCCTACCTTACTCCTCAAATTTTGCATTTTTACATTTCAAAAAATCAGGAAAAAAATCATATGCGTAGATAATGATAAGATCTATATGTGTGAAAAATTTCAACTCGAAATTCATCTTATTGTGGGCTGGGAAAAAATGACAAATTGGTGTATCTGATTTCAATTTTTTGAACTGTGTACTGTTCATCACGCAGATACACCAATTTTTCATTTTTGTACAGTCCATAATACGACGAATTTCGACTTGAAATTTTTCACACATATAGATCTTATCACTATCTACGCATATGATTTTTTTCCTGATTTTTTGAAATATAAAAATGCAAAATTTGAAAGGTAAGGTAGGCTCTGACTTGGTGTTACCAAGTCAGAGAATCCACGCCCGTCGGAAAGGGCGCTGGAAAGCGACGGCGCGCCGGCTGCGGTTGGAGACTCGAACCGGGCCGAGCAAATAGCCGAGGTGTCGTGGCAGATTCCGGCAAAGATTTGCTCCTTCGGTAGCTCTGCCGTTGGGGCCATTGGACGCACGGACGGCTCTCGTTTCGTACGGAGACTGATCATCAACATGTCTTGATCGGCGATGTTATTTTTGAGTGAAGAATTGTGCGTCTAGACCGAGAACAGAGGACCCCCGGGTTGCTACGCCGCAGGGGTATGGGTTTTCTCCGTGGAGCCTTGTGGTGCTCATGCTTGCATATATCGATCGATGGCTTGTTTTGATTACATAGATGCTTCCACCACCAACCAAGACTTTATAGTGGCTGCAAATTGACGTGTCATAGTCGTAGAACGGTAGAAGTACACAGACACAAACCATGCATATGGATACACTTACACAACTTGTAAACGGAAAACTTTGTAAGAAAAAGAATGATCAAAACATATATATATATATAGGTTCCTAAGATTTTGAAAAAGAAAAATAACATCTGGAAAATGAAAACGAGCACTCATCAAGGTCGATGTGTGTGTAATTGAGTACGCGCTTTCTTCGAATGTCATCGTCTCTTCGCCATTCTCTCCGCCATAACTGTTTCCCTTTTTCATGAAATCCTTTTCATGGTAGAAGAACTGAACCAACTTAGTTAATACCAGACCCATCGATTGATTCTTCTGTGAGGCTAGTCACTATCGCCCGAGACACAATGGTGTCGTAGGTACTCGTGCCATCGCAGGAAGCTTCGGTACATGGAAAAAGGGCGTACAATGCGGGGGACATTTTTTATTTTTTAATACTTTTTTTAAATCACTAATATTATGAAAATTCTAAATTTCCAAAATATAACACTGTCGTTGAGAAAGCTGTTTTCGTTCGGGGGTATGGACGAAAATCGTCGCCCGCTATAACGATCTTGAAAAAGAATGGTCAACATACATAGGCTTCTTAGAGATCTTGGAAAATAAAAAAAGACTAGTCATCAAGATCGACGTGCGTAATTCAGGAAGATTTCCTCGGGTGACATCGTCTCACCATAACTATTTCATGAAATCGTTTTCATCATAGCAGAAAAAATAAGCCAACATAGTTAATGCCAGATCCATCGGCTGACTGATCCGCGAGGCTAGTCACCATCGTCCGAGACACAATATATCATACAGCTTCGGTATATATATCATACTCCGTCTATTCCATATTACTTGACTCCTAAATGAATGTCCCTAGATTTATTTTATATTTAGATACATCCATTTAAAAATCAAGTAATATGGAACGGAGGGATTACATGGAAAAAACGGTGTACAGCGCGCGGAAAACATGTTTAATTAGGCACCTAACCAGTCATGCATCTCGGCCCATGCGGCCGTGCTGCATGCCCTCCCCAAAACATCAGGTGCTGGTGCTGACTCCGCTCGGCACTGCAAGCACAGTCAGTCAGCACGGCTACGGCGGCTCGCGCTTTGTGTACAAGTGGCACCAACAACTAGCCGGCACGTTGGACTGGCCTGTTGCTCATGAGCAGGTGCTGATCTAGTGGGCAGTGTGTCGTTTTTAAAATTCGTGTTGAACTGGTCCAAATCCAAGCATGTGGCCAAATACGTACGTATACCATTGGTCTCAACTCTCAAGTCAGAAGAACACCTTCCGACCACAAGGGGGCAACATGTCGATCGTGTGTGTTTTTTCAGTAGTATTACTACTTAACCTGAGTATCACGCGGTGGCTTTACGGTTTAGCAGTCTACTACGAGCGATCACCAATTGACCATGTAGTTTAATCGGTCTGTCTGTGCAGCGATCACCATGATGCAAATACTAATTCGCTAGCTGCTCTTATTTTTAATGAAACAGTCGAAAAGTGTCAGCTCATACTGATAGAACCTTAATTTGAGCGTACGGAGGTCAGAGGCTTAGCGCGCGTTTGGTAGCCCATGGCCTACCCAAACAGGCCGGAGGCATGCAAAAAACGGGTTGTTTGATAGCTCGTCAAACGATTTGGCCCGTACGCATACGATGTTTAAAGCACCCCTCAGCCAAGCTTGTGGGTAACGCTCGATTCGGCCTTTTTTTAGAGCCACCTTCACGCCAGTACAGTAGAGCCAAAAAGCATGCGCGCGGAGCCGCGGCGTTGCAGCCATGGAGCTGGTGGGAGACGGAAAATTTGGATGGCCGTAAGGCGCGAACGCTAGCCTTACCCCCCCCCCCCCCCCCCTCTTTAGGCTGTCACCGGAAGCGGGAGAAGACAACAGAGTATTTGGGCAGCGCGGGTGACAGCGAAAGCGGCGACGAGTTAGATCTTCGTTGCCGACGGCGATGGCGACGGCGAGCACCCAGATCTGCCTCTCCTCCGCCTCGTCGACGGCACCGACTGTTCGGTACTCCCTTTCCCCATGACGGTAAGATCTATTCCCCCCTTGGTAGATACATGCCGGCGATGTAGAACCAAGCTTTCCCACTCCGTGGATCTTAGTTTAGACCGTAGTAGCTAGATTTCGGCTGTTTTCTTTCAGTACCACCTTGATTTGACTAGGATGGAGAAGCTCATATGCCGCTCATCGTTCAGGCTGCAGCACTCATAGCTATGATGCAGGCCTGGCTCCTTTTAGTCCATCATAGAGCAGTACGCCGCAATTACAGGGGTGTAATCCGTTATGGTCCATTGTTCATCCGAGACCAGGAGAGGATGGCCAATATGAACTTCATCTACAACAACAACGAGGTGGAGGCCGTGAACATGCTGCGAATGAATAGGGGCCCCTTTTGCAATCTAGTGGAGACGTTCCGGTCCAGGGGGCTGCTGAAAGATAGCATCCACACCTCTGTGGAAGAGCAAGTTGCGATGTTCCTTCATGTTGTTGGTTATAACCAGAGATTCAGGGCGATTCACAGCACATTCTGGAGATCTAGCGAGACTATATCTTGCTATTTCAGGCAAATTCTGTTCGTAGTTGGCGAGCTCAGAGATAAGGTGATGAAGAAACCAACTGGCCACAGAAGATTAGACAGAGCCATAGATGGTTTCCATATTTCAAGGTGAGCTATTCCATAGTACTTCGTTGCATACATTACACATTGTTCATGTATACAGTCTAACATGACACAATGTTCATGTCAACAGGATTGCATTGGTGCAATAGATGGCACTCATGTCACTGCTAGAGTGCCAAGGTTAGAAGCTGCTGCATATATACAGGGGTCGAAAGCATTACACCAGACAGAATGTGCTTGCTGTTGTGGATTTCGACATGAGGTTCACATGTGTGATAGCTGGTTGGGAAAGATCTGCCCATGATGCAAGCATCCTTGCTGACAGCATGAGTCAACCTGATGGGATAAATATTCCGGATGACAAGTACTACCTTGGAGATGCAGGATATGCTTGTCGCCCAGGTGTTCTTCCACCCTTCAGGGCTACCAGGTACCACCTCAACGAGTTCTCCTCAAGGAACTATCCTAAGGATCCTAAGGAATTGTTCAACCTGAGACACTCTAGTCTTAGAGTTACAGTTAAGAGGGTATTTGGTGCTCTGAAGAACAGATTCAAGATCCTTGATCAGAAGCCGCTCCACCCTTTCCCCGCCCAAGTTAAGCTGGTTCTTGCATGTTGCATTCTCCATAACTGGATCTTGGAGTGGGGTGTTGACAAGTACTTCCCGGAGGAGGAAGATGTTACACCTGACACCGATGATGATGTTGGACATGGTATCGACGCTAACGACCAAGAAGCGTGGAAGAACTTGAGGCAGGAGCTGCCTGACACAATATGGGCCACGAGAGGTGACACCATGATCTGAATAAATAAGATGGAGCAGTACCAGAAGAAGAAGAAGCACAAGAAGAAGAAGCAAAAGAGGAGGAAGAAGAAGAAGGAGTTTGCCACCTTTCGGCAACTCCCGGCCTGAACCACCATTTGCTAGTACCTAGGAGAACTTTGATGTCGTGATTAACTATCATTTGCTAGTAGCTAGGTGAACTTTTATGTCCTGACGAACTTCCATTTGCAAGTAGCTAGTTCAAGTATGGGTGCACTGATGAACAATCGTGGTGGTAATGTTACCACTAGTGAGAAGTGGTGAGTGGAAGTAACTTTGTTTAGCAAACAAACACCATGCATTTGCAGCGGTGAAACTAACACAGCCCACCAAACAGCGTGACCTTCAAAATTTGCACCCAGCCAAAAGGGCCTAGCCAGAAAATTGTTGGCAGCCAAACAAGCTGCACAACTTGGCTCAGGCCACGTTTTTTCAAAGCCAGGCTCGCCAGGGCCATGTTTTTTCGCTTGCAGAGATACGTGCACTTACGGTAAATCTTGAAAGCAGGTAGTCTAAGTAAACAAGTAGAACGGGGGCTCTTCTATTATCAATTTAATCAAGAAAATAGTTCACAATTTTTTTAACATAAATCATCATAAATGAGAAATTCATTATACTATAACCAGATGTTCATGTGATTGTACTTTTTTTTTTTTGCATTGGTTGAGTTGTTTAAACGTTCGTGAAAAAATTCAACATTATTTCAAAACTTGACCTAAGAAATGAATGAAATGCTAACGATCTATGTAAAATTATATGACAATTGCAGTAATAATTTTGTCTCCAACTAAAGTGGTTGTCTCATAACCACAGAAAATAGGTAATCTTATAAGAGTGAACGGAATACAACCTACTAAAATATTTATAATAGATTCACCCGTCTACCATAAAGGGGATCTTCTAGGGACATGATGTTTTGGCTCATGGGTGCAGATGAACCTGTTGTGCAAAATGCATTTTTAACGCATTTTAAAATGTCAAAAAATTCAAACAAAAAATTTCGGATGTTTATATGAAAAATGTCTATCCGTGCAAAAAAAAGTTTCGCATTGAAAATATATTTTGTATGGTCGGTATAAAAAGACAAAAAAATGTTACGTATAAAGTCATTTTGTAACGCCGGGGATTTGTCTTTTTTACACCGGTCACAAAAAATGTCTTTTCTCTCGAAACAGGCTTGCGCCCCGCTATATAGATATAGCAAACAACCGGATACAACCAACGAAAGGTGTTGGGGCGGAAGCAACACAGTCACGCCCAAAAGAAACAAAAGAGAAAATATAAAAGAAACAAATGCCGACAACGGCGGATCAACAAAAGCGAAGAAGCCTCGCGACCGTTGCGCCCACCGGAGATCTCCCACCAAGCTCCTAGACTCCAAAACGCCGGTACCAAACAACACCTCCAAGAAGGGGACGCGACGATGACGACGTTGCTGCCAAGGGTTTCCCCCGATACACGGCGAGGAGAAAGGAAGGGTAGCCCCGACGCCCTCCAGGAAGGTCCGACGGCACCCTCAGGCGCCACCGCGTCGGTGTCAGCCAGGCCGACATGGATTTCTCCCGATCCCAACCTTCACCTCAGGCGCTCCGGAGCCCGCCACAAAACCGTCCACCACCCTGCGCCAACACGGTCTTGAAGCTTCCCACGCCGTCTCACCACAGCGCCGCGAAGTGGGGCCTGCACAACGAAGAAGAGGAGCCGGGACTAAGGGCAGCAGCACCGTCGGCACGCGGGAGGGCCCAACCTCCACCGTCAACGACGGTAACCGACCGGACGCAATAGCATGAGCATACCAGGCCCGTGGGCCCACAGGCCCGGCCGGGCCCTCAGAGGCCCGTAAAGCTCCCGCCTTCGCGCTGCAGAAGGCACGCCGTCGGCGTCGCCGCCCCCTGTCCAAGCCGCTCCTGATTTTTAAAGACAAAAAATGTCTTTTCATACCGATTTTTTTGTACGAACATAGAATGTTTATATGTCCATCCGAAATTTTTGTTTCAATTCTTTTGACATTTTAAAGTTCGTTTTTTGGATAGTAGGTGTAGATGCACCTATGGGCCGAACTGGATTTCCCATCTTCTAGAGCATTTGTTACGATTGAAGCTCAATGATTCGTGGTCATGTATCTCAGTAGACTTTTAGCTAGTGAGTGTGCATGCATGCATGTATGCTTGTTCGTTTGTTCGCCCGAACGTATGTTGCACGTGGCACGGGGTGTTTGAAAAGATAACTAAACTAGCAAAGTGCCCGTGCGTTGTAACGGGAGTGAAAAACTAAATAGTTAATACGTTTTGACAATCATACATTTTAATTTTATTCTACAGTTTTGTGATATATAACATGCACTATTTTTTTATACGTGTCTCAAACTGAGATAGGAGCAAATAAAGGTAGCCTATGTGTTGACACGGAGCAACAAAAAAAAATTGGTGACATTTCTCAAACAGTTTTTGTATCTTGTAAAAGAGTTTAGCAAGTGTGATAAATCAACTCTATTAGTATATTTTTCTAAACAATCTAAAGAAATTATTTTACAATAATGAAACTAACAAACTTTTATTTCATGACTTTAGCAAGCTCTGTAATAATTTCATCTTTGTTATTATATACAAAAGTACAACCTACTTTTCATATGTGCAATTTCAAAGAACCGTCGTTCTTAACAAATATCTTCGTCTCTGCAAATAACTTCTCGGTAGACACCACACTATTGTGCACTTGTTGCACTTCGGCATTCCTACTCTTCTTTAGCTACATTACTATTACCCTTGCTTACCTTCATTGGTATTGAATTGAACTGATCTAGTCCTTCTATTTCCTATACAACTTACCCATCAGAAGCTAGAACAACCCGTGTAGCTTAAGAAGCCTACACAACTCAGAATCTCATACACTCATAGTAATCATCCATAGCCAGCAATCCTTCCTTTGCTTACCTGCATTACAATTGAATTAAACTGTAGCTAATAGACTGAAATAGACTGAAATTCAGAACAATCCATGTAGCTTGACAAGCTTACCCAACTACCAGTCGCATAGTACTGATTATCCATATATGCCGAATATCAAAGACATACTTCATTGCATCTTCCTCAGCGTCCTAGCTTGTGGTGTTGTCAACTTGGGAGCGGCGCTAGGTCGGATTAGATCAATGCGTAAGCTAAATTCGAGCATGTCACCAGAGAGCAGCTCCCAAGGAGCAGCCAAGAACATGGCTGGCCCGGTCGATCTTAAAAATATCTTGTTCTGGTCGTCTCTAATAATTGAAGCATCAATCTGCCATCACGCATGCAACAACAATAAAAGTCGTGCCACGAGATAATCATAGATTTCTGAGAAAACGGAACGGACGCAAGAGCTAAACACTAACCAAGAGAGGGACAAATAAATATGATAGTACATCCAAGTGCGCACATTCTGTCGAGCAGGTTGTATGCGGCGGTTTTGTACCTAAACATATCCGTTCGGAACAGGGCCGGAAGCCTGGCCGTAACACCATCAAATCCAGACGCAGAAGCGTTCATTGGACGACCCCTTCCTCATGGCGGTGTTCGTCCTTCTTCGTGCTCTCTTCCTCCTGTTTGGCCGCGTGGGCCGCTAGAGGCTTCTTCGGCGCTGCGTCCGCCGCCTTCCACATCAGCTTGGATGAAAGCTTTCAGGCATTATTTGGGGCCTTGTTGCCTCCAGGCACCAGAACCGGAATCGCGTCCGCCTCCAGCGCGCGATGTTGAGCGTCGTAGTCGGGCGTGATGCAGGGGATGGGAATGCCGCCGGCCATGCGAGATGCAGGTCACGGCGTCACGGGGTTGTCGGTGGCCGCACAGGATGTAGTAAATTGGGGGAGTCGCTTGCGGCCGTGCGGGATGCAGGTGATGCGGTCGCCGTCGGCCGCGAGGAGGTGCCGCTGGCCGTGCAGGATGTAGTCGATAGGGCCGGCGGGATTTGGGGAAGGAGAGGGAGGTCGGGCGCTGTATAGGTGGGTTTGGAGTTGAATTGTCAATTTCTGAGGGACTAAAGTACAAAACGGTAGGTGGACGTTGGATTATGGACTGCGGGTCTGATTTCTAGATTTCAGAGGGGCTTAAATGCAAAACAGCCGCGACGTACCCTTACCAAGCGATCCCAATTTAATAGTTTAGTACTGGATGGCATTAGGTAGACAACAACCTCTCTTGAGCGCCGCCTTGATGGCTTTGTGAATGAAATTTGAGTAGATGTTGTTTCATCCCGCGTATGTCTAGAATCTTGTTAGGATTCGTCTATTCCAGGTCAGGAAAGAGCTTCTGTAAACTATCGTGATAAGCATAGCCTTCGTCCCGCAGAGTGCTATATCAATGGTTCACCAGGCTCAATTCATTAATGGCTAGCTAAGTGCCCACGCGTTGCAGCGTTTCTCTTATCATCAGCGATACTGATGAGGAATTGTATAATATTTCAATACTCAGTAGAAGTGACTACATGGTAAAGAGTGAGGTTGTGGATGAACCATCAACACCTCCAACTTAATAGTAAAGAAGATGCTAATAGTAAAGAAGATGTTGATGTACACAGCTGCACTTAGCACCGTAGTTGATTATAAATTATTCAGCCGAGACGCACACGTAGACATCTTCAGATAGCAGTGTAGTTGATTCTTCTGCTAAAGAACGCAACCATAGTTGGAACGTGCTCATGCTCGTATACAAGCGTAGCAGATAGATCCGACAAGACGTGCACTACGAAATGCCTTCTCTGAAGGCCTCGTAGAGACCTACGTACGTACGTAGGATACCCGATACATGTGGTTGGCTTGTGCTTCTCCATGCATGTGGCCTAGTTCGATGCATGTGTTGGCTAGTGAAATCAGATGTACCAAGAAACGTGCATCTTTCCTTACTTTAATTTTCACGATGATGTATAAATAATAAAAATAGGTGTATAAATACACGACTCATACACACGCATTGCAAGGCGCCAGAAAGCAGTACGTCGCTCACTTCCTGCAAAAAAAAAAAAAGTACGTCGCTCACTTCCTCCAGGAGCGAGCATAACCAGCAACGACTTGGACACTGTGTTCTATTTAGATTAAAACTCGTTTAGCTAGCATGGTAGGTAACGGACTCGACGCCAAATCGTTCTACCCTACGAAAAAATCGTTCTGATCGCCACGATGTAGTGTTTTGCCCCGGACATACCATCATGAATCCACGATGTAGCTCGGGGATGGAACAGAGGCTGATTGGGACTCTTGATTTTTTTTGCGATTGTTGTTTGTGAACTTGAGACTAACTGTGTACGCTCTTTTAAATGGGCCGGCCCATGACGACGGAATTTGGAAAAAAAATAACGGCGCCGGCCCATGTGTGACACCAGGCACTCACCAATCCCAAATTAATAATCCCACCCACGGACTAACGGGGTTAACGTTGCGCCACGTCAGCCTGCCACGTCAGCCAGCCAAAACAGCTTAAGTTTGGTCCAAAACCACTCAAATCGGTCCAAAACCACCCAAATTGAGGGGTGATTTATCCTGTCTTTAGCTGTACCTAATAATAAAAGCAGTAAGCCTTCTTCCGGTCCGTCCGTATTTTTACGATTTTGCCCTCCCACCAAATCGCATAATACCACGAAGCTGCCATCGTAACGGTTCGGTCAGTCTTTTTTTCTCTCCTCTAGGCAACGCACCGAACGGAGCGCACCTTCCTCTCCCGACTCCCCCATCCTCCGCCCTCCCCAATCCGGTGAGCAGGGCAAGCTGAGGCGCTCCGGAGATGGGGCCATGGGCTAATCTCACTTCGTACCTCGACCTCGCCTTAGCGCTCCTTTCCTGGTCGCGTTCCCGCTCCCATCGCCACCATGGGGCCATGGGGCTGAAGCCATCCCCGCCTGCACGCCTATCGCGCAATCTGCCCTCCTGCGCCTCCTTGCCCTCTCCGTAAGCTTCGATGCCGTGCCCGTGCCCGGGCACGCCACGCTCCAGGACATATCTCTCATGGGCGTCGCGCCCACGTGTGCTTGCATCGGAGGGTGGCATAGAAATATTACTGCAGTTCATCAGGTACACCTTCCACCTGTTCGAGGAAATGCCCAACTACAGCAATCCAGATCTTGGGTGCCCTTAGGCATACCACAGTGTCGAGAAGGAAAAGGAAATATTGAGAGATGGATTTTTTTTCATCACATTCGAGTCTACAAGGTTCTATCTAAGGCGAGTGAGCACTAATCCATCGTTATATAGATGCTAAGATGAGTCGCTCCTATGATTAAAACCGTGTTGGTGCTCCAGGTGTAGATGCTCTAGAGGAGAGGACCTCCAACTTGATCCTGAGGCTTACAACTTACAACTATCTCTGAACGTTCATTATCTGTTGCAGTTTTGATGTTTTACATGAACTTGGGCTTGTCCGTACAAAGTTTTCACACTCATTATATGGCCTTGCTGGAAAACAGGTTGTGTTCTGTCTTTACAAACAAATCTGATATTTTAGTTCATTCTACTTCATGTTAGAAGCAAATTTAATTTGCAATGTCATATTTGTTTATGGACAGTAAGTGACAAGCTTATGCATATTTGTCATAATTGTTCTATGCATTCTTGAGTTACAAAACTAACTACAGGCTATACTTCATGTTGCAGCGACTCACCCTGTCAATGCAGGTTTCACTTTTAGCACTATTGGATTACATCTTGGTTAGTTCAATATCAGATATATTGGATACACGTGCATGTTTAACATACTGTAAGTAAAGATGGCACCAAACTGTAAGTTAGTTGAGGAACATACTTTTGTGAAGAAGTCAATATTGACCGCTATCTAACAATGTCTTATACTTGCATATAAAGCATCAGTTCTTATATTTCCATTAGTTTTTGCCATCGATTTATGCATCCACCTCAAGCTGGCATAGCCGGACTGAGCTAGCTTGGCTAGCTGATCTATAGCGCAGCTGTCCAATGAAACCAAACACACCCAGTGCCTAGCTGCACAGAAAAAAGGAAAGGATGGCAAGGACTACAAATTCGATTTCTGTTAGGGCTTTTCAAACACAATTTTGTCCCAGAAAGGACAATTGACTGGTTTTTTTCTATTTTCTTTGGATCTATGTTGATTACAATATGTATTCAAAATTTATACTCACACGAATTTCATGTGTATTGGTGGACATCTGGTTTGCACGTTCAAGTTTATTAATAATTCGTGTTGGAATCTAGGGCTCTTACGGAAGCGCTCAAATACACAAACATTTTTCGTGGTATAGGAGGACCATTTCTTTGGTGTTCTAATTTTAAAACAAGGTGTCAGGAAGTAAAGAAGAGGGGGAGAATTAGTATTTTCATTGTATGAATAGAAACCACATGTCTGTTATATTTGACAACTTTGTCAAAATAAAGACAGTTGTTTCATTTTTATTGTCCACCTTTTTAATTCCGTGGCAACGCACGGGCACATTTGCTAGTACTCTTTACTAGCAAAATGCCCGTGCGTTGCAACGGGAGAAATAACATATGAGAAAAACTATGTAATAACATTGCCGACAGCTGACAATGTTTGCCATTGGTTGAGATTGTATATATAATTTCTCGTTTGTCCGTTTATGATCCGCAATTACGAAACATATGCTAAATTAATATTTACACAAAACATATTTATAATTTTTTTATACATAGAAAAAGAGCATGATAATCGGCCAAATTAAATAATATAACCAATGATGTTGAAATGAATGAAAAATACTCACACCATGTATAGTTTTTATTTTTGCCCTAGTAGAATAGTAGTTACTCCCTGTTCAATTTACATATCTGAAAAATAAATATACGTGAACATATATAGAAATTGGGTTAGCTTTTTTTTAAGTAAAGGAATTGGGCTAGCTGAAGAATATTAACTGGTTGAAAACAGCAAGAATAAACCATACTGTAAAAGCTAAAGAACGCTTGCGATCTAGTCTAACCGACAAGTGGGGACAGCCAAGCATGAGTAACAGAGTGGGGTGAAGAAAAAATTGTCCTAGCAACGTTTCTCTCTCTCCATTCTTCTAGATCCCCTTTCTTTTTTTTGCGCTAACCTAGATCCCCTTTCTGGCTACTGCACTGGCCGCACGGTCGCCCCGACCAGGTTCCTTCGCCACACTCCTTCTCGCCGCTCCGGTCATAGATCGATAGAGGCGGAGAGCGCGCTGGAGTCGGAAGGAGGAGGCGGCTCTTCGAGGAGGATGGTTCTGGGCATCGGTGAGTCCTAGGAGGTTTGAGTAATTCTGCGTTTTTTTGTCCATGTTGTATTTTGGATGAATTTGGCGATGATTCCAGGTTGGGGTCTTCAGAAGCCACTTGTCCAGTTGCGTCCATAGCCGGCGACCCGAGCTCACGCCGTCGGCCTCCATGCCCAGAGACTGGTTTGCTGGAGCCGAGCTTAGAGGATTGCTTGTCTATTGCGGCAGGAAATCACATCTAGGACTGTCCTAGGACCAAATGGTAATTATTAACTGCACACGGTGTACTTCATTTTATTATCTATATTGACTGAATATGAACATGCGCTAAATCACATTGATTGGTAGGCTTGTTCCTCCGAGCTACTATCTCTTGATTTGGTTGGGACATTGTCTACTTCAGTTTATTAGCTATTGCACTAAACCTGCACTAAGTTATTTTCTTATGCGACTGCACTGCAGGTTAGAAAACATGTTTTATTTATTGAGTTCACCGATCCAGATTTGAATGTAAGGTACTTTGATTTTTTTCTGTCATCACAAATATCTCACGTGTAAACACAAAATGCACATAAATATTCGTATAATATAAAATTCAAATATGTTTGCATCCATTACATTTTGAAAGATATAATAATCATCAAGTAAGCTGCTTAAATTTGGTCTAGCGGGTTCAACTACTAAGCACTTCCTTGTAGACTATGTTCAGCGTGGTTGTTACTAAGGACTCGGTTCTCTTACGGTTCTTTTAATTCTTGATATGTTCCTTTTCCTTGTCCTTGTCCTTGATGGCGAGAATCTTGATGTTAGTCTTCGCGGTGGCTCGGGACAACGCGACGTAGAGCTGACCATGAGAGAACACCGGTTCTGGTAGGTACACGCCGAAAATTGGGATTGTCTGGCCTTGCGCCTTGTTGATCGTCATGGCAAAGCTGAGCCTGATCGGGAACTGCTTCCTCTTGAATCTGAACGGGAACATGTCACCATCAGATGGACACATAGGTATCCGAGGAAGAAACACCCTTTTCCCTGCATGTTGTCCAACCACGATCTCCGCGTCTATGGCGTTCCTCTGGAACCCACGTATCACAAGGCGTGTGCCATTACAGAGCCCGTTAGCTGGGTCAATGTTCCTCAGTAGTATAACAGGACAGTTTATCTTCAGTTTAAGCACGTGCGTAGGCATCCCAGTAGGAGTGAGCGAGTTAAGAAACTCAAGAGCATAGTAGCCGTGCGGATCGTCCTCCGCACTATCAAAGCTATGGTATATCATCTCCTCGCCTTGAAAACGCTCAATCATGCGCATGTTTATTCCATCGACGTTGTCGTTCTTTGTGGATAGGATCGCTCGAGAAGTCATGTAATCCGGATTGTCCATGTTGTGGTCTAGGGCAGGAAACACATGGTCGATCAGCCTCTCTATGTCAGCCACATCGTCGCCCGAAGATGATATGCAGATATCTTCGGGTAGCCGGATGTTTCCTTCCTCGTCAGTTTTCTCGGTGCCATTACCTATCCTCAGCAGGTAATCTGCGAACCACTGGTCGTTTTGCGCCCTCATGTTGGTGACGAGCCTTAGCTGGCGCATGCCCTTCCAAAGGTTCGAACTTCGTAGTGTCGCGTCGATTATCTGACCCCGTGACCCTTTCCTCACTACTGGAAGCACCTGTCTAAAGTCTCCACCGAACACGACGGTCTTTCCCCCGAAAGGTCGGTCACAATCCATGATGTCACGCATGCTTCTGTCTAGTGCCTCAACCGCTTGCCGCTTAGTCATGGTGGCCTCATCCCATAGTATGAGTTTAGCCATGTCGAGGAGCTTGGCAGTCCCACTCTCCTTAGGGAAGGTGCACGACGACCCTTCTTCAATGTTAAGTGGGATCTTGAACCTCGAGTGGGCTGTCCTGCCTCCAGGCATGATGGACGCGGCGACACCCGACGTAGCAGTGGCCACCGCGATATTTCCCTCTCCACGAACCCGAGCGAGTAGTGCCCTGTAAAGGTAGGTCTTCCCAGTGCCTCCCGGGCCATCGACGAAGAATACGCCCCCATTGCCACCATCAACTGCCTTTAGTATCTCGTCGTAGGCAAGCCTCTGTTCGGGGTTTAGTAAGGTCGCGAGAGAAGCGTCTTCCTCGTCAACCTTTATATTGGTTTCCTCGATTACCTCCCTGAACTCGCCTCCAGTGTTATCATACGTCTTGTCGATCTTCGGAAGAGGGAACGACGTTATTTCTTTTCCCATGGATTGTAGCATGCCCCTAATATCAAGCAACACCATTTGTTCCACCGCTTTTGGACATGTGTGGGGCCTCCGGTAGTCGTCAGACATCGCCTCAAGATGTCGATCCCAAAGACCGTGAACATCGCCGGGCTCACAGAATACCAAGATCGTTGCAAAGAGCCTCCTGAGTGAGGCTGGCATAGCGAACTGCTCCGACTCGGTAAGACACTCGTCCAACGTGTTGTCGGCCTCGATTAGACCCTTCCTCTCCGCGGCCTCACGAAATGTATCACATAGCACACCGTCCACGGTTTTCAGATCTTCGAAGGACTTTGATCCGGGTACGTGGTTTAGAAGCACCCTGAGAAAGTATCGTTCCCCCTCGGCGGGATTGGCTGACACAATCCGGCCTACTTGGTGAAACTTTTCCCTTATTTTCCAGTACTTTCCTGGTTGCCATGTGAAACTTCCTGGAAAATCCCTGTAGAGAATATCTCGAGCCCACTCGTGCTTTTGGTTAGCCACGAAATACTCTGTTAGCATGGTGGCGTTCTCCTGAGTGGCGACGTCTTCCAGGTGTCTCCCGCTTTGAAAGTGACCCTTTGCATATTTGGTAGATGAAGCGGCAGTTGTAGTACGGATGGGTTCATCTCAGAGAGGTTGAAGCCAAATATCCTCCACATGGCCTCGGGTGGCGTAACCCACCTTGCGTCAATGAATCTCTTGATCTCGTCTATGTTACCATCGGCGTCTGGCTTCTCGATATTGAATGAAGTCTTATCGTGGCCCTTGTATATGTACTTATATAGGTACTTGACGGCCTTTATACTCGAGCACACCTCCACGTTGATATGGCAGTTGAACATTCGCAAGAGGTAAGGGTTGTAAGGAACAACCCATCTATTGTCGAGCATCTGACCACGGACCTTTGCGGAACGACCCCCGTTCCGTCTTCGATAAATGGGGTATGAGTCCTTCCCCTGTACAGTGGTCTCGTTGAACGTTCTTGGGTACCTACACTTGCATTTCCCCTCCTGCATGCACACGTTGTTTGGCTTGAGGACACCGCATGGGCCGTGCATCATATGCTTCACGACCATGGCGTATAGCTCAGGGTACTTATCCTTGTCCGGGAGCTCGGCGGATATGACGCGGTCGTATTGCTCTGGCACAATGATCTTATATTTGGAATCCATGATCAACAGGAAATGAGCATGTGGGAGGCCCCTCTTTTGGAACTCGGCCACGTAGACCCACGCCTTCACAACGCCCAGGATGTGTTTCTTGGTCAGCATATCTTTCAACGTCTCCAACTTGGCCTTAAACACGCGAGCCACAATATCTGGCCGGTCCTGCGCGGTTTGGCCCGGAAGAAGTGCATCCTGTATCTCCTGCCAGTTTGGGTTGCAGGTCATCGTCAGAAAGATGTCAGGCTTGCCGTACGTCTGCACCAACGCCATGGCATCCATATGCCTCCGCTTCATGTCTCGGAAGCCTCCCTGAAAATTCCAGGGTAGAACAGTCCTTGTGCCAATAGCGCTTGCTCGAGTCTCTCCGGCCGTGATGCTATCGACAACGCCTTTATATAGATCAGCACGTAGCTCTGGCTGGTGTGTCCTGATCCAATTCAACCTGCATCCCTCGATCTTTATGTACATGTCCACCCCCCACTGCTGGAATAGGCGCCCTCCATGTAGTATGGGGTTGAATATAGCAGGACGCGTCTGTAGTCGATAACAGTAGTAGTCCCTGACGGAGACGCATAAATGGCCACCCCCCTCTGTGTGAAGGACAAAAAAAAGGTTATGCAACGTTCAAGAAGGATAGACAAAAAATGCGGAGGTATCCCAAATAGCCGAACCTGAATCGTCATCACGCTCTGCTCTTGGTAGTTGCGCAATGTCCCAAGACTTATTATGTTTGGGGATATTAGGGTGCCAACCGAGCTCCCCCTTCGGGAAGAAGAGTGGGTACGAAAGCGGGTCATAGCATCCTTGTGTGGCATTTATATTGTGCCTCTCGTTGTTGTTACCGTAGAGGGTAATGCTGCGCTTGAACCTATTTGCTAGGTCGCTGCCCTCGACCCAGATCGCCGCCACCTCTGATGACAGAGGTGTGTTGTATCTTCGTTGGTCTAGCTTCTTGTCGGTGTTCAGTTCTATACGGTAGTCCTCGAGGTTATCCTTATGGGCGCCCAAACTCCTAATTTGCTCGGAGTAGGGTTTCCTTTCAGTATGTCCACAACCTTACGGACGACCTCCTGGTCTAGTTCCTTGGTTGCCTCCTTGCGATGGATCAGGCTTGGATCGTCGTCATAGAAGTATAGCTGTAGATGTTCCGGTCGAGAGCCTGGCCCGAACGAATGCGCTTTGTGGTATAGCGAGCCTTGCGCCCGGAATGTGTACACCCCGGACCTCATGTTCGTGCAATCGTTGTCGAGAGTGACGCCAAGGGTTGTAAAGGAGAAGTGGCCATTGAAGAATCGGATGTTCTCTCGAAAATGTCGAGAGTCCACATCTGCGCTAGACCATAGCCTCATTAGCTCTGGGATTGGCACTGGTTCAACCAGTTTGATTTGTCCGTTCCGACAACAAAAACCGGGGGTCTCACGCTCAAACTTCTTGGCGTGGCAGTGACCGCATTCTGGTACTTGCTCCAGGATGTGTGTGTTATCTGGAAGGTTTGAGTACACAAAGTCAAAAGGATCGATAGAGCCCTCGTTGGATAAGTCTGTCGGTGTATCGAGGTCCACGTCATCAACGTCGAAACCTACATGCAGTATCACATCATTATGTCCATATATATTGACTCGTAATAGAGAGGGTTGATGAAGGGCGGGCATAAGTACCTTGACGGGCATACGTGTAGCACTCCCTGTCCATGCCGTCTTCTGGGATGGTATTCTGGTCCATTATACCGCTAAGGAAGGTCTCCATGTCGCCTACAACATTCTCAATCTGGTAAGTAGGATGCTTAAATGCGGCATGACATAAATAAAGGGAGTAAAGATCAGTATGGTACCATCGGTCCTGATAGTATACTCTGGAGTGCTCGTTGAAGGGGAGGAGGGGGGTGAAGCAGTTCCCTCTTTAGCGGTTGATTGTTTGGTAGTTACATTTGGGCGCGGCATTGCGATCGATTCGGCGCACGGGGTGTTCCGCCTAGTTGCAGCGTTTGAGTTGCGTCGAGCTAGCACTGCCTGCCTCTGCTCTTCAGGTATTCTATGCCGACGTTCTCTTTGATTTATATTGATGGCTTGTGATTGCTCAGTTGTTAAATTTTGCCTACTCTCTCTTCGACGAGCATTTTCATGTTGTCGCTCTATAGTTGTTAACACTCTCCTATTTGAGCGTCTACGTGCATTAAGCTCTTGCCTCTCCTCAAGAGTTAAACTTTGTCGGTGAGCTCTTTGACGATCACGTGATGCTTGTCGCCTTTGAGCTCGTATGTCTGAAATGATAACATATTATTAGCAAATACATAGCTTCACCTACTCAGCAGTACTTATTAATGGCTCATATATATTTTTCTGTGCTGAGAGACATTCAAAATTTAACATTCTATTTTCATTTGCATTTGTTGTATGAATATCACAGGTAGCTTCCGATAAGACCCTACCGTTTGAGCTTTCCCCAAGCTCTGGAGTACCTCCTGTTGCGAGTGTGCCCATTTGTTGCAACCTTCGCTGTAAGCCTGTAATGAGATAAAAGAAGTGATGTACTGCCTGCTATTAAACAAATGTGTACAGAGTTTTTGTGTCTTGGCAGGAAAGTTCTTAGTTACATATTTTCAGCAGATTCAGCATAGTTCAAGTTTGTTGCTACGGCCCCATAAATCTACAACATATTTCTCTTGTAGACTAATTCTGCTCTTCTGTGTATAAAGAGTTTTTTTATGGTGATTGGAAGCTGCAGATTCGTGAGCGGGAGCAACAAGATCTACCAGAAGTAGACAAGAAGATGTTTTGTGGAACCTGTGAACATGACGGATAGTGTATGTTCTAAGTGCGTGGAAGAGGATGACAACTTGGACATGCAGCTAATTAATCATGTCAGTATTGTTCTAGGCATGTTTGATCAATTTATTTTGAAGAGAGAAAAAAAGATGGGCATGTATCCCCAGGATCTCTCGAATCCATTGCTTGGACAAGGGATCCCCATGTCTCTTGCCCGTGAGCTCGCCGGCCCGGATCGGGCGGGCTTCGATTGCCTCCACCAATGATGCGCTCGTCCAGAAGCTACCGGCAGGCGGCCGCGACGGCGTCGGACGAATCAGGGTCGACCATCACGGCGGTCTTGACGCCGATGCGTTCCGCGACACTCGTATCCTCTGACGAATCAGATCAAGCCTGCTACTCCATGCACAGTGCGTCACCACGATGCGTTCGCGACCTTTAATTTGGGCCAGCTTGACGCGAAACTCCTACAGGGCTCCAGGCTGAACCACTCGCCTCCGCTAGGCCGTCGTTGACCTGCGGAACGGCAGCTCCTCCACACGCATCTGCTGCCGGCTGCCGAAGGGCTGCTCCAGCCGGCCGTCTGACCTGTCGGCCAGCCACGAATCCCAGGCCTTCAAGTCCACCCATGCTCCAACTTTGCCCCACGCTGCACGTGCTGCTCCTCAGCAGGTTACCCGATATAATTGTTTCCAAGTTTTTGCAGGAGAGTGCACATTTCGTGTTTGGAATCGTTGAGCTGATGTACAACCTCACATGTATGCCATTTGCTGCCTTATTAATTTGCTCACCTGCTAATGTATCAACATAGCAATCTCACTTATTAATGTATCAACATAGTAGTCTTTTGTAAAATCAATAAGCTTGCCAGGTTGCGGCAATATTTTCTTAAGACATGATTATTCGTGAACTACAATGATGTTTTGATCCATGTCTATATATAGAGAGAATATTGTGGTCGCACAACAATGTCCGACAGTCGTTGCTACGGACAACGCCTGCCTCGAGTCTGTGACATGTAAGAGGATCACCTTGTTCGAGGCGGTCTAGGCTAGGCTGGCCTTCTAGCATCTTGAGATCGCCAGCGATCCCATAGGCCACCCTCTTTTTCAGAAAAAAAGGAAAGTGATAATTGGAGGTTTTCAAAAATATTTTGTGGGGTATGAAAGATTAAGAGCAATATGTCAAAAGTGTGTCTAACTCGGTTGTAAGTTAAGCCGGAAGCGCACGTCGCAAAACGGAATGATCATAATAAGTATACTTTGTGGTGTTATTCTTTTCCCGTGGCAACGCACGGGTATTGTGCTAGTAGTAAAGAAGATGTTGATGTACACAGCTGCACTTAGCACCGTAGTTGATTATAAATTATTCAGCCGAGACGCACACATAGACATCTTCAGATAGCAGTGTAGTTGATTCTTCTGCTAAAGAACGCAACCATAGTTGGAACGTGCTCATGCTCGTATACAAGCGTAGCAGATAGATCCGACAAGACGTGCACTACGAAATGCCTTCTCTGAAGGCCTCGTAGAGACCTACGTACGTACGTAGGATACCCGATACATGTGGTTGGCTTGTGCTTCTCCATGCATGTGGCCTAGTTCGATGCATGTGTTGGCTAGTGAAATCAGATGTACCAAGAAACGTGCATCTTTCCTTACTTTAATTTTCACGATGATGTATAAATAATAAAATAGGTGTATAAATACACGACTCATACACACGCATTGCAAGGCGCCAGAAAGCAGTACGTCGCTCACTTCCTGCAAAAAAAAAAGTACGTCGCTCACTTCCTCCAGGAGCGAGCATAACCAGCAACGACTTGGACACTGTGTTCTATTTAGATTAAAACTCGTTTAGCTAGCATGGCAGGTAACGGACTCGACGCCAAATCGTTCTACCCTATGAAAAAATCGTTCTGATCGCCACGATGTAGTGTTTTGCCCTGGACATACCATCATGAATCCACGATGTAGCTCGGGGACGGAACAGAGGCTGATTGGGACTCTTGATTTTTTTTGCGATTGTTTTTTTTTTTTTTTTTTTTTTTTTGAACAAAGATAGGCCGCGAAGGACCTAGATGCTGCATTCATTGTGATCAGTGGATGTACATCTTACAAAGAGGACCTCAAATAAAAAGGAAAACACAACTCTGTCCTCAAATTTTGCACTACAGACCCTAAACAATAGCTGCAAGATGCAATCGAGTCCACCGAGGAATTCATGTCGAAGAGGCCAGGCGCGGTCGTCAGCTTCAGCACCGGGGACGCAACCACTTGATGCGAAGCCAGCGAGGGTCACTGCCCTAAACTCGGAAGGCCTCCAGGATGGGTCTCTCGGCAGGAGGTTGAAGTTATGGTGCCGACCAAGATCTTGAATCGCTGCCGGCAAAATAGGAAGGAGCAGCCGCACTTTGGCCATTACAGTCGCCAGCGAGGCAACAACCAGTCACCAGCAAGCCCACGAGAATGAGCTCCAGCATATTTTATCACCTGCAGCACCATGGATAACCTGCAAAGCTTGAAGCAGAGCGTCATCCCACCGTACTCGCCCTCCATCTCCATGATGGCTGAAGAAAGACGGGAGAACAACAGCTCCGAACCAAGCTTCACAGAAAGTCTCCAGATCTGGAGACCAGACAACGGCCTTATTTATCGGGAAGGCAGCTAGATTTTCCCCCTCCACCTCCGGCTCCGACCTCCGGAGCGCCATGGTGAGGAAAAAACACCGCCGCCGGGCGCCGGGCGCAGACCGCGTGCTCCAGCACCTTTCTCCCCATCGGCATCACGCCAGACTCCACTAGGGAAAACCAAAGCAAAGACCTAAATGAGACTAACTGTGTACGCTCTTTTAAATGGGCCGGCCCATGACGACGGAATTTGGAAAAAAATTAACGGCGCCGGCCCATGTGTGACACCAGGCACTCACCAATCCCAAATTAATAGTAAAGATTTAATAGTTTATTAGATAGATATGCCGGTTATTTATTTGAGGTGAAAGCGTGCCTGATTATTTTCTTTGGAGCAAAGTTGCCCCTCACGTGAGCAATACGGCAACCCCCGTATGACACCCACTACGCCTTAACAGGACGCAACACATCCCATTTTAATCTTTTTGTTAGTCTTTTTTTTGTTGTCAATTTCCTTTTATTGTTTTTACTTTCTATGTAATTTTTTTCCGCTTTTCTTCTTTTTTTCTTTATTTTTGGTTTTGGTACTTTTAATTTATATATTTTTTAGATAAATAGGAATTGTTTTTTGTGTGTAATGCGTGAACAACTTTTTTGACACGTGAAAAATTATTTTAAAATATATGAACATTATTTTAAAACATATAAAAAATTAAAACTATGTGAACATTGTTTTGAATATTAATTTGAACCGTGTGAATTTTTTTAACTACAAAAAGATATTTTTGAACCATATAAATATTATTACAAACCTATGAATAATTATTTTGTATTACATGTTAATTTTTCCTAATCATATGAATTATTATTTTGTACCATTTGAACATTTTCCTAAACATGTGAACAATTATTTTTGAACTATGTGAACAATGTTGAAACGTATGAATATTCTTTTTCTGAACTTTACAAATATTTTTTTGTAACATGAATATTGTTTCACTCTTTGATTTTTTTTCAAATTTTTATTACATTTTCTCATAAAAAACATATTTATATTCCTTGATTGATATTAAAAGATAAAGAAAAAGGAAAAAACGTGAATAAAAATAAAAAACTGTGAAGAAAAATGAAAAAGTAAACAGAAAAAAAGTTTCTACAAGTACTTATTTGAGCTGGCCCAATAGCGACCAGCGTGGGGTGTTGCCTGTAGTCGCTGGAAGCGTCAAATATCAGCTCCTGCGCAAGGGGACAATGGAAATTGACAACAGCAACAGGCCACAAGACAGCTGGTTGCCCATGCGTTAGAAGCCTATGAACCATTGATACGGTTTAGTGGTTACTTGCACTAGTCAGCCCAGCCCACACACTTTGCATCGGCCTGGGAGCCAAACTCACGAGCTACAGCTTATGAGCTGGATACGGTGTTTCGGGTACACCCGTTGTGTAAAATATATATTTTTAATTTTTTAAAATGTCAAAAGATTCTAAAAAAAAATTGGGTATACATCAAGACGTTTGTATGTTAGGACAAAATGTTTCGCGGAGAAAAGACATTTTTATGACCTGTGCAAAAAAGATAAAAAAATATCTCGTACATTGTCATTTTGTAGCGTCGGGATTTATTTGTTTTCACAGGCCAAAAAAAAACTTTTCTTCGTGAAACTTTTTTTACTAACATAAAATGTCTTTAATTATTTCCAATAAAATTATTGAATTTTTTTACATTTTGAAAATTGTTTTTTAATAGTGGGTTTATCTGCACCCATGACCCGATATGGATTTTCGGAGCTACATATACTTTACTAGTTGCAGAAAGTAAAGCTAAACGATTTGAACGAAGCGGTTGCTCTTTGAGTCTATGTTTAGCTTTACTTTCATGATTGTTTGAGTTCATAGCATTTACTAGAACCCTTATGTCTGATTGGAAAGTAACCCTATTTCAATCAAGCGTCGTGGCTCCTTCGACTAGCCACAATGGGGGTATTATAGCTAGTATCATACATGCCATTTTGGTAAAAATATGATGTAGCACAACAATAAATGAAGAGAGATAAATTAATGGTACTCCCTCCGTCCTAATACCCAAGGCATAATTTTTGAATATCTTGGCCCAAGGTGATAAATGATTGGGGCTAAACTCTTACATGCATTGGTGGGGGAGGCAACTAGCCACTAGTTAAGATGGAATTAAATACAATTGTGCCTAGGAGGTGGGTAGTTATGGGACAAATGGATTTTGGAATTATGCCCTGCGAACTAGGACGGAGGGAGTATCATAATATGATACCGTAACATAATAGATTTCGAGGCACAATAAGTTTATAAGCTAATAAATATGATGTATCATGATACTAAAAATATGTTACCCACTATAAAGATGATAATATAGACTAGTATTATATGCATGATACTAATTTATGTTACTTCCCACTGTGACTNAGGCCCCTTTCATTTAAATCTATTAGGTTTATTTCTTTTTCTAGTATTCCTCCCAGGATCCAGGGGAGAGATACTAGCATTCTTCTGACTTCTCGTAGAAGGTCTAGCTGGACTTAGGGCTTATTTGGATTTTAGGATTTTCATAACGCAGGAATAGGAAAAACGTAGGATTGAGATGTCATGTGAAGTGGATTCCTACATGATTCTGAAACGCAGTAATTTTGCTGCAGGTGTCTTTGAATGGTGTGCAGAAATTGAACATAGGAATTTTGAAGGATTGATGAGGGAGAGAAGAGAGATAGTGTGAAACTGCATTGGACTTTGCGTAGGAAAATTAAAATGAGGTTTGTTGAAAATCCTATGGAATTGGGACTATAGGAATGGATTCCAAAGGAATTTGTTGGCCCCAATCCTATGATCTAAAGGACTTCTGTAAGAAAAGTTCCATACGATTCAAACCCTCCAAAATTCCTACGAAAATCGTACAATCCAAAGAGCCGTTAGATGGCCTTGATGGTCGGGCCGAGGCTAGGAAGGGGAGGCATATCGTTCCCTCATAAGCAAAAACAAAATCCCCTAAAAAAAAAAGCAAAAACAAAAAGGAAAAGGTGAGGCATCGGCTTTTCGCTCCACACACGAAGCTTTTCACTCCACGAACCCGGTCTCGATCCCCTTTCTACCGAATCCACACAGAATGGAAGGAGGGACTCAGCAGCCGCCGCCGCTGCCGGCTGAAACGGAGGGCAAGACCCTGCAGCAGGCGGTCGAAACTGGGGACGAGACCCAGCAGCCGCCGCAGTTTCCGGCGTGCGTGTCCAAGGTGCTCGACGACGACAACCTCCTCGCAGAAATCATCGTCCGCGTCGGCTTCCCGACCACCCTCGTCCGCGCCGCCGCCGTCTGCAGGCGCTGGCTCGGGCTCGCCTCCAGCCGCGCCTTCCTGCGCCGGTTCCGCAAGCTGCATCCGCCCAGACTCCTCGGCTTTTACCTCGCGCAAAGCGAGTACCCGGACGCCTCCGCGCGCTTCTTCCCGATGCTGCCTCAGCCCCCGGCCCCAGAGCTCGCCGCCGTCGTCCGCCGAGCAAGCTTCAGTTTCGACACCAGCACACGAGCCGACATGCTGGGCTGCTGGAACGGCAGAGTCGTCAGCAGGCTGCGCTTGCAATTGTGTCATGCATCCAATCACACAGTCCGAGGGGGGATTGCATTTGTAGTGCACAACCCGCTGTGCTCTGACAGAGGTATGACCATCATCCCAACATTACACTTCGAATTCCAGGAGGGCAGTATATGCAGTTTCGGACAGCTCTTCTCCGTAGTAGAAGAAGGCGACGCCGTTTCCCACTTGTATGTGATGATGGTGGACAGGGAAGCAAAATCTACGGTGCAAGTATTTCTGTTGCGAAACGGCGATGATGCCTGGCGCGCACATCTTACCTTGACCGTGGACTACCTCATTTATGCACGATCTCAACCAAGAGCCGTGCTCGTTGACAACAAAATCTACATGGCGAGCTCCCGGAAAGAAATTGTTGTCTTGGATTTGACGGCTTCAAGCTTCTCCACAATTCAGCTCCCACTAGGGGTGGATTTTCACACAATAGGCACCACCATGTTATCACACGCTCATGATGCTTCTGCTGTGTACCTCATCCGTGCATGGAGGTTTCAAATTCACATCTGGCTCCACCAGGCGGGCAACTGGTTGCTGGTGGACAAGATTTGCTTGCCTGAAATGTGTGCTCGTTTTCTTGAGGATGATCCTACTGCTTCTCTCCGGATAAACCATGAGGGGGACTATAATGCTGAGTTTCTGTTCTTAGAGATTGGTCGATGTGCATTCTACTTGGATGTCAAGTGCAGGACGTTGCGCAAAGTGTATGAGATGGCAAAAGAGGAGCGCTATTTTGGTAGTATCTATCCCTTTATGATGATATGGCGTCCCGTTTTCCCTGCGCTCAAGGATGGTCATGCAAGGTTTGCCACTTGGCTTTTTGATGATCTGTGTAGTTCCATTGTTGAGGTTACATAGTTTTGCAATTTGCATCGCGCGTCTCTCTGTTTTATGTTTTGTATAGCTGCAGAATGGTGTTAGGTAAATGATTGATTTCTTGGACCACGTTAACAATACTAGTTAAGCAACATTAGAGAATGCTCGCCTTAAGATTGTTTCCTTCTGTATTGATACCTCGGGCCATTTAACGATGCTAGTTTAGCAACATCAGTGAATATTACAAGGTGTTTACTTGTGGTCATAGTAGGGGACCATTGCGTGTGGTGTGGGCGTCTAGCGTCATGCGCTAGTTAGAATGGCCATGTGGATAGGTAAGAGAAATTGGAGAGGTAGGTATTATGGAGGGAGGGATAGAGGTTTATTTCTCTCTTGGCTAAAGATTACAGAAGACTCCATTTAAATACACTACCATGACACAGATCCCTAATGCAAACAATCTGCTTTGTACGAACTCAGGTACCTTTTACGTCCCTACTACAACTGGATGACTATAGGGTATATCCAAATGCAACTATCGGCCATATATGTCATCCTTGATAGGTTTTTGTGGAAGATACTTCTATGCGCTCGATATTATTTGCGAAATTTCATTTCATAGTTTCGATTGCTGTCGTTGTCATTTGCTGGACATATGCTCAAGTATCAGAGTACGGCAGACCACTCAATGGAATGGTTTCTTTTATAAACCTTGTGTTGGCACCAGACATCATACTTCTTGAACTTCTTCCTCTCCCATTTTATAGCCTCATAATAGCAATTTGTAGGGCTGCTGGGAAAGAACTTTTTTTTTATTGTTTTAGCATTGGCCTCTCATTCTGTTGTAATATCATAGTTTCCTGAACTATCAGTGTTGAATTACAGATTGGACCTACAAAAGTATAAAACCATCATGTAGAAGAGGACTAAAATATTGAAGACGCCTAGCCTTTTTATTACGCTGATCACTGTGTTTTCTTGCCCAGAAATATTGTCACAGACAGATCAAGCCTGGAGTTTTAGCTTCATCTTTCTTAAATATAATAACGGTGTGGTTTCTTGCAGCCTGCTTTTTAACAGTGAGCCTCAAGCTTGTATGAGATTGCTTTTACAGTTTTACTTTTTTTCCTCCAATCTTTCTTAGTTGATCATATAACCTTTTTCTCGAACACAAGTGGTAGATTTTACTCTGGTAGAGCAGTTGAGCTTATGCATGATTTGTGATTCAGATATATCACAGTAAAATTTTCATTTTACATGACATTCCTAGTCCAAGCTAACAGTTGCTAATTTATGTTTGTGGGGAATTTATCATTCTTTATTCAGAGTTTTGTTTTATAGAAATGGGAACATGTCCGTCTGAGATATGTAGACATTTAACTTTTACTATTGTAGTTTTTCGAAATAAAAACATTACTGCTCGACCCAGTTCATCAATTTAATTTATGTTTGAACATAACAGTTAACTATCGCTGTACTAGCCACTTGATTTGTTAGCCCCTTTGATAGTGATGCTTAAGGTGGCTAAACAAATATATCCTGACACTTGCTCAGTTTTCTCTGAAACAGCAATGCCACCTGAAGACAAGGACAGGAGGAAGCTTTTAGATGGTTGGTGACAAGGGCGCCATAATTGAAGAGTACAAAGCTGAACTTCAGTGGTAGTAGTCTCCAACTATGTTAGTTATGACTAGTAGTGGATTAATTAGAATGTTGTGTGAGTAAGTAACAGGAGCAAGGTACTCCTATCTTCTACTATACTATATCTACTAACTATATTAAAGTGAAACGAAATGCCGGCCTGGGAGGCCTCCTGCTAAGAACTGTAGCTAGCTACAGTACTGCAGTGCTGCGATCCCGGCCGTCCGCCGGCGATCCGACGGCCCGCGCGAGATGTCGATCACGCTTTTGCAAAAAAACCCTTCTCAAAGCCGATAATATAACCCGCAGTCCATTTAACGCGAGGCGAGGGACCAATTCGAAAATTGCGAGAACTACGAGGACTTCTTTGCAAATTTTCCACACACCGCCCCCTCCCCCCTCTCCCTCTCTCTCTCTCCCCGCGCGGCGGCGATGCCGCCGCGGCCGCCGACGTGCCGCGCGGCCGCTCCGCCCCTCCCCGCACGGATCCGAGCAAGCAGGGAGATCCGCCGCCGCGCCCTCCACCTCCTCGCCGCAGACTGGTCGCCGGGACGACGCGCGCGCGCCGCAGTCGCCGCTGCATCGCTACCCCCGCCGCCGCCGCCACCCACCCTCGCCGCACCTCCTCCGCCTAATTCCTTGCCGGCCGGCCTCGCCGCCCTCCTCCTCTACACAGCGCCGCCTCTCCTCGGCGCATCTCGCGGCGGCCGCGGGCGCTCCGCTCGAACCTCCTGTCGAGCGGCTCTGGACGGTGCCCTTTTGCGTGCCGAGTTGCCGACGGCGCACGAGCTGCCGACCTCGCGTCGGCGTCGACGACCAACGCCAGAATCCGGTGGTGGAGGAGGACATACAGAAGCTGCGCGAGGCTCCACCGTCCCACCGTCCGCTTCCTGCTCCGTCGAGCAGGTGCACACACTCTTCTCCTATTCCTATTTTGCCTTCTGTTTCCAGTGTCTTGCTCCCAGAGTTTCCCATCTTTCTTTGAGTGCAGATTTGGTTTCTCACCTCAACTAGATCTAGGTTTTGACTGCACTGTATTTCTCAGAAATGAGCATGACGAGGATGCGGATGAGGTACTAGCTTGAGAAGGGTCTTGATGGATAGTGCTTCTGCACTACACCTCGATTAATAGGTACGATTTTGTAGAATTTATTAACATGCCTTCTCTTTGCAAGACGCTGCACATAAGAAAATTATTTGTAGCAATGAAGGGTCAGACATATTTTCACATCTAATGTTATTTTTTTGCTTCCTTCGGGATCTGTTGTTGAAAACACTTCTCGGTGAGGTTCCAACCCAGGAAGAAAGGTAAAGCAATGTCTCTAACCTTTTATTGGCTAGCAGAAAACAGTATGCTCTCGCACCTATTCAGTTATGTGGTACCAGATGTGTGTTGTCTCTGCATTATAGTACAGATTCTGAACAAATACGATGTTCTCATCTATCAAATGTCTGGGACCTATATGAAACATGTATTCTGCAAGTATTCCGAGTTACTTACACAATCATGTGCCGCAGGGACATACTTCGCTGGGGAAGGAACATCGTTAGCAGCAAAACTCGTACAAGAAAACGTGCAGGGATTGCAGTCTACAATAGAGCATCTTCACTTGAAACACTGGTTAGTTCTACTCCAAATAATTAATAGTTATGTGCACCAAATATCTTGATTTTAACACTTATTTGAATGCTTTGCTGGCTAATTTTAGTTTGCATAGTTTTCACTTCACTGTGGTAACTGTTGCCAAGTCTTTTTTATCCAAAACCAACAAGAGTTTATAATTGCTCTACAAAGGATTAAAATTAAACAGAGCCTATGCCCAGTCTTATTGTTTCAGTGGTTATGTTTGGGTAGAAAATACAAATAGTTTGGTTTGGTTTGGTTTGGTTTCGAGCAATTAATGTTTGGTCTGGTGAGTGGACATATATATGTACAGTCTGGTTGGATTTAGTTTGGATGTGAAACTATTCTCAGCCGTAACAATGATAGACACATATATAAGGGGACTATTTATATCTTCTTGGTTGCCTTCCCTATTTGTAGATACAGCTGAGAGAGAAAAAAAGTCCCCTTTTTTCCTTTGCGTAAAACTGTAATGTATTTTTTCATTCACTGAAGCTGCAGCCTTTTGAATTGCAGGTTTAGATGCAGCCTTTTGATTGCAGGTTTTAGATCACTACAAGAAATCCAATACCCGCTCTAAAATTCATGCCATCAGATGTTGCAGTGAGGTGGTGGTAGTGTCCCTAATGAGCGTCGCCTGCGTCCTCTTTCCCACAATCCATCTGGTCGAACTGAACCTGAGAGGTAAGCAATGAAAGGATTGTTTTTATTCTATGGTTTAAACAGATTATACTTTTAGCTCTTATCTTCATAGAATAATAAAATTACGTTGTGTTTTTTCTGTATGACATGTTTAAGGTTTCAAGTTTAATCTATGGGCACTGTTACTTGAAATTTTATACATCGCCCAACAAGAAATACCTACCTGTAACCATATCTATTTTTCCTGTATGCAAATCAATGACCGTTCTCACAGAAGCATAGGTAGTTTGGCCTCGCGAGATGTTACATCCTGCCTCACTTTCCTTTTGTTTATCTGAATGCAGAGGGCAGTGAATCACCGTTATACTATGGGGTGATATGGCTATGAGCATTGATGCAGAAGAGGCCATAGAACTTGGTAAATAAGATCGGGTAATCACCATATTTGTCGGTAGCTTGGTTAAGACTTATGACGGTCAGTGCTTTTGAACATATCAGCCCATGCATGTGTTTCCCCAGTAATTGCATTCGCATGTTGCTAATATTACTTATACATTGTTTTTGTCTTCCCAGACTAGAGGGGTGTAGAGGTACTGCTGACTGCCACCTGGACTATTGAAGTCACTAGAGTTGATCTGCATTATTTTTTCTAGATTGTTGATTTTTTTTCGCCTTTTCATATTATGGTAGATGATACTTACTTGGTATGCTTATTGTTGACAACAAGGATATGATGTAAAATAAATCTTTCTATTCAGTTGCTTCAGAATATAGGATATTGCCTCTTCCTTCTGTAATTTTGTTGCGCAAGATGTTTTAGAGGATTTATGAGAACTGATGGCCTTATTAGTTCCTGTTAGGCAAACCGAATATGCCCTGCATATACCTAGCATATTCGGTTTATACCCTACCATATTAGAGCTTGATATTTGGCCATTATGGTTACGATTGGTATCCATGTATATCTTGTGTAAATGCCTATATATATGAGATACGTGAAAGACCACAATGTGTGGCAAATCATTCTCCTTTTCTAATTCTATCATGGTATCAGACAAACGATCTCACGCCTCCGCCCCCTTCGTCTACCGCCGCCGCCCTAGGGTTGCCGCCCCATCTCGCCGCCGCGCCGCCTCTCCCATGGCCGCCGCCGCTGAGCTCCCCCCCTCCCCCTCCCCCTGCTACACACCACCACGCCGCGCTCTGGGCTCAAGCCACGGCGATCCAGAGCATCAAGTCTCTCATCCCCGTCACCCTCGACCTCAAGGCCTCCAATTACACCAAGTGGCGCAATTTTTTGCAGGTTGCCGTCAACCAGTACGCCCTCGCCGACCACCTCGTCTCCGCTGTCCCCCTCGCCACCGATCCCGAGGACTGGCTGCGGATGGACTCCACCGTCCTGCGCTGGCTGTACGGCTCCATCAACACCGACATCGTTGACATGGTGATGACGGAGGCGCCCAACGCCTTCACCATCCTCTCGCGCATCACCGCCCTCTTCCGCGACAACCAGCAGGCGCGCACGGGCTACCTCGAGCAGAAGTTCCGGAACATCGAGCAGGGCGACAGGAGCGTCACCGACTACTGCCTTGAGCAGAAATCGGTCGCCGACGCCCTGTCCGACAACGGTGCCCCGGTCACCGATAACGCCCTCGTCTGGAACACCATCAAGGGCCTCTCCGACGACTTCAAGGAGGTTGGCAATATGGCGCCATACATGACGCCCTTCCCCGACTTCATGCAGTTCCGCAACCTGCTGCTCCTCCACGAGCTCAAGCCCTCCACCAAGCGCTCGTCTACGCCGGGGGTCTTCTACTCCGCCCCTGCTCCTGGTGGCTACCGCGCCCCGGCGCTATCTGCACCAACCGCCTACGGCGCCCCTCCGGGTTACGGCGCCCCCTCGGGCCAGGGTGCCCCCGCTGCTCCTCACCGCGGCCGGGGGAAGAAGAGGAAGACGGGGTACCCCGCACCGGCACCCGTCCCCACCGTGCAGAACCCATGGACCGGCGCCATCCACATGTACCCCATGGTCGGATCTCCAGGGGTCCTCGGGCCTCGCCCCTTCGCGCCCGCCCCGCGTCCCTCGTACGCGCCTCCTCCACGCCCCGCCTACGCGCCTCCGCCACGACCGGCCGCGCAGGGGTACCTCACCTACCCTGCGCCCCCTCCGCCGGCGACGTTCTCCTACCCCGGCCAGGCTCCGTATGGTGCTCCTTATGGCGCCTCCCCTGCACCAACCTGGGATCCCTCCGCCCTCGCCAACTACTTCAACACCATGAGCCTTCAGGCTCCCACCGACTGGCATATGGATACGGGCGCGTCCGCTCACATGTCTTCGGACGCCGGTAACCTACTCACCCTCTCATCATCTCCACCACACTCTCGTGTTCTCGTTGGAGATGGTTCCTCTATACCGGTCACTCAATCCGGACATGCATCTCTCTCTACAGATTCATCACGCTCTCTCTCCCTTCGTGATGTTCTTGTTACTCCTCGCATTGTCAAAAATCTTATTTCCGTCCGTCAATTTACCACTGATAATTTCTGTTCAGTTGAATTTGACCCGTGGGGTTTTTCTGTGAAGGATCTCAGGACAGGGGCCGTGATTCTCAGGTGCAGTAGCACGGGTGATCTCTATCCGGTCACTTCGACGCCATGCGCCCTCACCACCGTCTCCCCGGACTCCACCCTGTGGCATCGGCGTCTCGGTCATCTTGGTCATGGTGCTCTCCAACGCCTTGTGTCATCCACGTTCCTCCCATTCACCAAAGTTCCGCCCACCCCTAGTACTTGTCATGCGTGTCAACTAGGACGTCATGTACGGTTACCTTTTTCGGCTTCTACCACACAAACTCATCGTGCTTTTGAATTAATACATTGTGATTTATGGACATCACCTGTGGAGAGTGTTTCTGGTTATAAGTATTTTCTTGTCATCTTAGACGATTTTACTCATTATTTGTGGACGTTTCCTGTGCGGCGTAAATCTGAAGTGTTTTCATTGTTGTCTAACTTTCGCAACTATGCTGCCACTCAGTTTTCCCTTTCCATCCAAGCAATTCAGATGGACAATGGCAAAGAGTTTGACAATCATGCTCTTCACGCCCTTGCCGCCTCACACGGTATCCTCCTCCGTTTCTCATGCCCATACACGTCTCCACAGAATGGTAAAGCTGAACGCATTATTCGCACCGTTAATGATATTGTTCGCACTTTGCTTTTTCAAGCTCACATGCCGACTACCTTTTGGGTTGAATCTCTTCACACCGCCACATACCTCCTCAACCGCATTCCCACTAAAGCTATTTCCGCGCCATGCCCCTTTTTTGCCCTGTTTTCCGTGATTCCTACTTACTCTCATATCCGCACTTTCGGCTGTTTGTGTTATCCTAACACCGCTGCTACTATGCCCCACAAACTGTCTCCTCGTTCGGTCGCCTGTGTTTTCCTAGGTTACACATCCAACCATCGGGGCTATCGCTGCATGGATATAGAGTCTCGGCGCATCATCATCTCGCGGCATGTGGTTTTTGATGAGACTCAGTTCCCTTTTGCTCCCGGTTTTTCAGTTACTAACTTGCAGCAGAACACCGCCTCGCCACCGCTCGACGTCGATCCGATCGACGTCCCCGTCTCGGTGCCCGTGCCCCCCATGCATGCCGGGCCGCGTCGCTCTGCAGAGGTGCAACGGCCTGCTGGGCCTCCCTGCGCGCCGACGCCTCCGGCCTCGCGCACGTCGGCTTCCACGCCGGCCCCCTCGCCAGCGTCCTCCCCACCGGCCTCTCCGAGCTGGGCCTCGCCAGCTCCTGGGCCGTCTCCCGCGGCCTCCCCTGCTCCTGGGCCGTCTCCCGCGGCCTCCCCTGCCTCGACGTCTCCCGCGACACCGGCCTCCCCTGCCGGGGCTTCACCAGCACCTGGTCCCTCACCGGCTGGTCCGTCTCCTGCGGCTTCTGACGATGACGAGGCTGCACCGCCAGACGCCGCGCCATTGCCTACCGCCCCGACCGCTCCAGTTCACCACATGGTGACTCGCCGTCAAGCCGGCAAGATCTTTGGCCCACGCCCCCGCCTCACCCTCCACGTCGACACCGCCGCCTCTCCCTCGCCGGTCCCTAAGTCAGTTCGCGGTGCTCTCAAGGACCCGAACTGGCTCGCGGCCATGACCGACGAGTATGGCGCTCTCCTCGCCAACGACACTTGGGATCTTGTTGTCCCGCCTGCGAACGCCAACATCGTCTCCGGCAAGTGGATCTTTCGGCACAAGTACAAACCCGACGGCTCCCTAGACCGCTACAAAGCGCGTTGGGTACTTCGCGGCTTCTCACAGGAGCACGACATCGACTTCGACGAGACCTTTAGTCCGGTGGTAAAACCCGGCCACCATCCGGACCATTCTCTCCATCGCCCTCTCCGCCAACTGGAAGATTCGTCAACTGGATGTGAAGAATGCCTTCCTTCATGGGAAACTCTCCGAGGTGGTCTTTTGTCATCAGCCCACCGGGTTCGTTGACTCAGCCCGCCCTGGTCATGTGTGCCGTCTCAACCGAGCGCTCTACGGGCTGAAGCAAGCCCCTCGCGCCTGGTATCATCGGTTCGCGACTTTCATCATCGCCTTCGGCTTCACCTGCTCCAAGTCGGACACGTCGCTCTTCATCCTTCACGGCATACACGGCACGGCATACTTGCTCCTCTACGTCGACGACATCATCCTCACGGCTTCGTCCACGGCCTTACTCGAGCGCGTCATCACCGCCCTCAGTGCTGAGTTCGCCATGACCGATCTGGGCGAGCTTCATCACTTCCTCGGCCTTGCCGTCCGACGAGATTCCCAGGGGATGTTTCTCTCCCAGACCCAGTACGCTCTCGAGATTCTCGAGCGTGCCGGCATGAGCTCCTGCCACCCCGCGTCCACGCCTGTGGACACCTCGCCGAAGCTTGCGGCCGAGGCTGGTCGTCCTGTCGCCGATCCCTCCGCCTACCGCAGCTTGGCGGGTGCTCTTCAGTACCTGACATTCACTCGTCCAGACATCGCCTACGCCGTGCAGCAGATTTGTCTTCACATGCACGACCCTCGCGATCAGCACTTGGTTTTGGTCAAACGAGTTCTTCGGTACATCAAGGGCACGCTTCGTCACGGTCTCCAGCTCACGCCTTGCGCGACGGACCGCCTCGTCGCCTACACCGACGCGGACTGGGCTGGCTGTCCAGACACCCGGCGCTCCACCTCTGGGCATTGCGTCTTCCTCGGCGACAACTTGATCTCTTGGTCTTCCAAGCGTCAGCACACGGTGTCTCGCTCTAGCGCTGAAGCGGAATATCGGGCTGTCGCCAACGCCGTCGCCGAAGCAAGTTGGCTTCGTCAACTCCTTCAGGAGCTTCATCGCCCACTTCATCACGCCACTGTTGTCTTTTGCGACAATGTCAGCGCTGTTTACATGTCCACGAATCCTGTTCAGCATCAGCGGACCAAGCACATCGAGATCGACCTTCACTTCGTTCGAGATCGTGTGGCGCTTGGCCACATTCGAGTTCTTCATGTGCCTTCCTCTCGGCAATTCGCGGACATCTTCACCAAGGGCCTACCATCACCATTATTCTTGGATTTTCGCTCCAGTCTCAGCATCCGAGAATCTCCCGTTTCGACTGCGGGGGGGGTGTTAGGCAAACCGAATATGCCCTGCATATACCTAGCATATTCGGTTTATACCCTACCATATTAGAGCTTGATATTTGGCCATTATGGTTAGGATTGGTATCCATGTATATCTTGTGTAAATGCCTATATATATGAGATACGTGAAAGACCACAATGTGTGGCAAATCATTCTCCTTTTCTAATTCTATCAGTTCCGACTGATTAGTGTCTGTCATTACATATCAGAGCACTAAGGTTTGGCAAAAAATTGTCGATGTTGTGTATGTTGATGTTCTTGATTGCTACTGCATATATGTCCCAGTACATCTGAAGCACTAAAATATTGCAAGACAAGTTGTGGATATCGAGCTATGGTTGTTATTCCTTTGCAGGCTTACTCAACTAGATCTAGGTTTTGACTGCACTGTATTTCTCAGAAATGAGCATGACGAGGATGCGGATGAGGTACTAGCTTGAGAAGGGTCTTGATTGATAGTGCTTCTGCACTACACCTCGATTAATAGGTACGATTCTGTAGAATTTATTAACATGCCTTCTCTTTGCAAGACGCTGCACATAAGAAAATTATTTGTAGCAATGAAGGGTCAGACATATTTTCACATCTAATGTTATTTTTTTGCTTCCTTCGGGATCTGTTGTTGAAAACACTTCTCGGTGAGGTTCCAACCCAGGAAGAAAGGTAAAGCAATGTCTCTAACCTTTTATTGGCTAGCAGCAAACAGTATGCTCTCGCACCTATTCAGTTATGTGGTACCAAATGTGTGTTGTCTCTGCATTATAGTACAGATTCTGAACAAATACGATGTTCTCATCTATCAAATGTCTGGGACCTATATGAACATGTATTCTGGAAGTATTCCGAGATACTTACACAATCATGTGCCGCAGGGACATACTTCGCTGGGAAGGAACATAAATATGCAAGGATTGGAGTCTACAATAGAGCATCTTCACTTGAAACACTGGTTTGTTCTACTCCAAATAATTATTTATTATGTGCACCAAATATCTTGATTTTAACACTTATTTGAATGCTTTGCTGGCTAATTTTAGTTTGCATAGTTTTCACTTCACTGTGGTAACTGTTGCCAAGTCTTTTTTATCCAAAACCAACAAGAGTTTATAATTGCTCTACAAAGGATTAAAATTAAACAGAGCCTATGCCCAGTCTTATTGTTTCAGTGGTTATGTTTGGGTAGAAAATACAAATAGTTTGGTTTGGTTTGGTTTGGTTTCGAGCAATTAATGTTTGGTCTGGTGAGTGGACATATATATGTACAGTCTGGTTGGATTTAGTTTGGATGTGAAACTATTCTCAGCCGTAACAATGATAGACACATATATAAGGGGACTATTTATATCTTCTTGGTTGCCTTCCCTATTTGTAGATACAGCTGAGAGAGAAAAAAAAGTCCCCTTTTTTCCTTTGCGTAAAACTGTAATGTATTTTTTCATTCACTGAAGCTGCAGCCTTTTGAATTGCAGGTTTTAGATCAGTACAAGAAATCCAATACCCCCTCTAAAATTCATGCCATCAGATGTTGCAGTGAGGTGGTGGTAGTGTCCCTAATGAGCGTCGCCTGCGTCCTCTTTCCCACAATCCATCTGGTCGAACTGAACCTGAGAGGTAAGCAATGAAAGGATTGTTTTTATTCTATGGTTTAAACAGATTATACTTTTAGCTCTTATCTTTCATAGAATAATAAAATTACGTTGTGTTTTTTCTGTATGACATGTTTAAGGTTTCAAAGGGTGCGGCGTGCCGCCGCACCGAAATTCAACTAGTTTATATTTAAAGACAGACCAAATCGCGGCCTCTCCGCGCTCCGGCGACTGTTCTGGGAGCAGTAAGTACTGTAGCATGCTACAGTACTACAGTAGCGTGATCCCCGCCGTCGGCCGGCGATCCGACGGCCCGCAGGACACGTCCGTGACGGTTTTGCAAAAAGGCCACTTACAAACCCATAAATCAAACCCGCAATCCACAGTTCCAGGAGAAGAAGGATCCATATGAAATTACGACAAACTCGGAGGACTTATTTGCAAAAACGCCACAACATCTCCCTTCCCTCTTCTCTCTCTCCCGTGCGGCACCGTCGCCGCCGCCGCCTCGCGCTGCCGCTCCGCTCCTCCCCGTTCGAATCCAACCATGCGAGGAGCTCCGCCGTCTTCCCCTCTCCATCCTCGCCGGAAACCGGCTGCTGGGCCGCCGCGAGGGCGCAGGAATCGCCGCTGTCGCACTTCGTGTCCGCCGCCGCGTCCGCGCGTCGCCGGCGCCGCTCCGGCGACCAATACGGCCGTCGCGTCCCCTCGGCCGCGCAACCCCGCCCGCCGTCGCCGTATGGGCCCTCCTCCGGCTGCCCGGCCGCTACCCCGCCCGCTGTCGCCGCCTGGCTGCTCCTCCGGCCGCCCGAAGTCGCATGGGCCCTCCTCCGGCTGCCCGACGCGGCGTCGCCTTCGCCGTGTGCCGCTGCGCGGCGGCTCGGGCACGACCACGCACGGCGGCTGCCCGGCCGGCCGCTCGGCCGCTTCCCCGCAGCCGCATCGGACGCATCGTCGTCCGCAAGCTCATGCTCTGTGGCTACAATGTCAAGGTTCACCACTACCTCCTCCTACACCACTCACTCCTGCCTCTTTCAATCATGTGCACCACTAGGATAATCATACTGACTCGATACAATTGAATTGGCAACCGCTGTTAATTGAGCTCATAAGGTAGCATATCGCATCGTTCTTCATTTCTGAGAAGCCAGGGAAATTTGGACATAAATTTACCATTTTGTAACAGGCTTTAGCTAGAAGGGACGATGCTGAAGTGATCGACATGCTCCCGAGGTCGGTTAATATCGTTGTTGGCGACGTCGGTGATCCTTTAACTGTGCAATCAGCCGTGTCAGGTTGCAGCAAGATTATCTATTGCGCAAACGCGCGCTCAACTATTACCGGCGACCTAAACAAAGTCGATAACCAAGGAGTCAGGAATGTTAGCAAGGCTTTCCAGGTATTCATCCTGACCTTAACTTTCTCATCTTAGCAACTAATCCGTCAATTCTGAAGTAGATGTCGTTTCACGATAAATGCAGACAAAGTTCGGAAACTAAGATCGCTAATAAAAAACTATTTAGATTAATGATATTAGTACTTTTAGCATCAAAACTACTTTGATATCATTTTAGCTCTATTTTACTATCTTATAATTAGAAAATTTAGTGCTCAAAAGTATGTATTGGATACCTTGTGAGTGTCCAAAACTACAAGAAAAAAAAAAGAGGAGGTAGTTCGAAAGTTCATGATTTGGAGTGAAGAGCTTCACTGCAGGACTACTACAATGAGATGGCTCAGCTCAGGGCTGGTAAAAGCAGCAAGAGCAAACTTTTGATAGCAAAATTCAAATCTAAAAAGTCTTTGAATGGTTGGGAGGTAAACCAGGGATCTTACTTCCCAAATACCTACGCTTCTGGTTCTAGGTTCGATGAAGGTATCGATGCATCATTTGAATTTTCACAAGATGGCCAGGCCGTTTTCGCAGGTAACACCCTCCTCTGTGTAGCGTTAGGACATGCTTCTCAGTGACTATAGATTTACCTAGATGTGTTGGTTTTGTTCTCGTGTCTCAGTTTTCTGATTAAACATCATTTATCTAAGGATTTGTTTTCACCAGAGGCGGATATGTCGAGATATCAAGGAGGCTCTCTCTTCCTCTCGGTTCCACCCTAGACAGGTATGAGGAGCTCCTGGATTTTGCTTAACAGCTTCTCCAATGTTGAAAAATCTTGATCCTTCACAATGAACTGGGTGTCATGCCGATTCTGTCATTCTTGCATAGGTATGATGGCTTGATTCTTTCGGTGGGTGGAAATGGAAGATCATATGTTGTTATTCTTGAGACTGGTCCCGCTGGCACCTCACAAAGTAAGCTGTATTTTGCTCGGATGACTACAAAAGTAAGCTTTTGTCGGGTAAGTAGCATGTGCAATAATTTGAAAATATTAGCTGATTTCACTGCATGCTGGCAATCAAAGAACGTAGAATCTGATCTCCTTTCTTTTTGTTATCGTTTTTTATGCAGGTGAGGGTACCTATTTCGGCTTTTCGGCCAGCAAAACCAGCAGATCCTCCCCTAGACCCTTTTCTTGTGCATACCTTAACCATTAGGTTCGAACCAAAAAGGCAGGTCAGTACAATATGGTGAACTATTTTCTATCTTCACCAAATGTAAATTAGTTGTTTGTAGCATCAAATCAGAGGCTTAGTTGCTAATATGTTGCACCACAGAGACCTGGTGATGAATCTCAAGGTGGTACTGACCCCAGAAGTTTTGAGCTAATACTGGAATACATCAAAGCTTTACCTGTAAGTTGTTCCTGCATTATTTAGCTGCTCCAGTGCGTCTGTGCTGTTTTTTTTTTTTGTTGTCAGGTTTTGCCCCTTTGGATGAAAAATGTCTTCATGACCGAAACTCTTATTTTTTGTTTTGTTTTGTTTTTCCTTCTTACTGGAAGTACAAAGCATTTGCATGTTCAGTCGCTCACAGCGATCGAACACTGTAGCTAGGAACAGTAGTCCCCGCCGTCCCGCTCCTCCCCGCACGAATCCGCGCACACGGGGAGCTCCGCCGTCGCGCCCTCTCCATCTCCGTCAACTGTCGCGTGCTGGGGCGGCCGAGGGACGCCGGATTCATCGCCGCCGTGTCCGCAGTCCGACCGCCGATTTCGCAGGCCGCCAGCGAAGCTCGACAGCACAACCGCAGCGTTGCCGCCGCCTTCGGGCAGCCCGCCTCCGGGCGCGTGCCTCGAGTGTGCTGGCGCTGGTTGCGGTGATTGTTTCAATATTTATTTTGCCTTTGTTTTCGTTTTCTATCAGTTTAGATCGATGTAATCAAAAAATTCTTCTCCACTTAGGAACTTGATCTCTCCGCCTGGTGGAACAGGAAGTAACAAGCAGGAGGCCACCACTTCTTCCTTGATTTCTCGGCACTAGCAGGTAGCCGTCAGTCCAATTCATCTCATCTCGTAGAACAACCTCTTATCTCCTTATTTTCTGTTTCAGTGCTAGCTTTGTTTTTCCCTCTCCTTAATCCTTTCCACAATTTGATTTCTACATAGTTTCAAGAGGTTCAGCTGGAGTTTGTTCTGCTTGAGGAGGTGCACACCGTTCAGAATCTGTAGATAAGACAACCAATCAACGGTAATAAGTTGGCTTCAATAACATTTTCCCATGTGGGTGCTCCGATAAGCATTCATAAATTGTGTTTAACTGCTGCGTACTGGGTACAACGTGTACAGAAAATTCATCTATAGACTGATGTCACACAAATAATGAAATGGGTTATAAATACACCAGGTTTGTTTATATAGATTCAAATATTATTTGGATGCAAAAATTCCTGGTCATATATAATTGGGTGGTTATTGGGGTGTGCTCCCTGTCTTCCCCTCATCTTTAGTTTCTTTTGTGACATGGCTTAAGCGACATTTAGTTGCTGCTGAATAGAATTTTGTGATGGATCTGTGTACTTCATCAAAGTGTTTGTTGTCCTAGCGCTATAATTAGGCAAACTGAGAAATGACACCAATTAGTTTGTTGCTTATTATCTCGGCGAATCTTTGGATTTAGTTAACCGGACAAACAAATAATTTAATTCAATCATATCTAATTGTCCAGCAGCTTTAAAATACTAAAATGTGTGATGTATGTTTGCATTGAGTATATATATAAAGGTTATTCGATTTCCGCTTATGGTATCCAATCCCAATGGTGTTTATAAAATATTGTCAGTACTATATTTTACCAATACATGGATGAAGAACATCCTATGATCAAAGAGCATGTGAGGAATTTGTCTATGAATGCAGATGTATTGTCTGCATCTCCATGGGATGGGAGCTGACAATTCAGAATGATTTACAGCTCTAGGGAGCAAGAATTTTATTTTTGTTGATAATGGAGATAATATTGACATCCTCATTTCGGTTGTAGATACTTAGCGGTACTAATATTTTGGCAAATACAATTCCATAGTCTGAGCTTACTGTTTTATCATTTCCTTTTACTTATGCTCTTATCTGTCATTTCTACCTCCCTAGAATTCTAAAACGTGGAGTTTTCTATTTGTAGAATTGAAATATGTCTTTTTTAAAGTAGCGTAGACTAGCACTTGCTTTGTACATGAAAATTAATCCGGTCGAATTAATTACGGTGGAGATCCATAGTTACGTTTGCAGATGTTTATTATTATTTCACATGATTTGTTGGGTCAAACAAATATGACCCAGCCATTGATAGCAAATACAATTTTCACAATCTGATTGAAATTGGGACTCGATTTGTCTAAAGTAATTGGGACGTGATTGTATGCAACTGACAAGGCAAGGCGGCGTGCCATGGCGCACATGAACATAAGTGTGTCAATGATCTTTCAGTCGCTTTACTTTTGTTGATTGGTTATACGGTACTGATATTTTCCTTTTCTTGGACAGTATGATTGAGACTATCGACAAGTACAATACACATTCTAAGTACCGGGGAATAGCTGACCAGCCTTCTCTTCACTTGAACATAATAATCACTTTATTCCCCTCAGTAATGCTAGACATATGGGGAAATTTAGGAGCCAAAATGTACAAGCTTATGGTGATTTAGTATATGGAGCATGATCTGAAGGGTGTCATGGAGAATATGAAGCAGCCATATGCCCAAATTAATAATCACTTTATTCCCCTCAGTGACGCTAGACATATGGAGAAATTTGGGAGCCAAAATGTACAAGCTTATGGTGATTTAATGCATGGAGCATGATCTGAAGCGTGTCATGGAGAATATGAAGCAGCCATATACCCAAAGTGAGGTCAAATGTTTAGAGCTTCAGCTATTATAGAGGCATAAAATATCTTCATGACAATTGGGTACTTCATAGGTAGTGATTCGCTTCCTTTTATTTTCAGTTTCAGATAATTTCTAATCTTTTCTGCTGTTGACTATGTACTGTTGTGTATTTTTTGTACAAATTTGAAGACCTCATATATATTGCTGAATAACCCATGGTGAGATGAAAATTGGTGATTTTGACTGTCTCATCAATTTGGGAGCCCATTAAAACCTTATTCTCAATTGGTTGTGACTTTCTGGTACAGGTATGTCACCAGATAACATCATATTCCACAGCAGTGTTATGACTACCTAAGTTTTCACTGTAAGTTCTTCTGTCAACAAGACTAACATGTTTTGCTCCTTCTGGCTACAGGGCACCAGAATTATTACTAGGAGCGAAGTAATACTCTACTGCTATTGTTGTGTGGTCCATGACATGCATAATGCAGAGCTTCTGGCCAAAGAAACATTGTTCATGAAAAACTAAGTTTGAACACCTAGACAAGGTAATCCATTTGTCTTCTGTGGGCTGTTCACGCGTTTAACATTGCAAATAGCTTTTGTGTTGTAGATAGCTATAACCATCGATAGTTTTTATTAGATGATATGTTCATGGTGAAGCTACTTTTCTTGTGATCTCTCCATTCCTAAATATAAAATGTTTTAGCTATATTGAATGTAGGCTACATACATAATGAAATAAATGGACGTACACACTAAAACGTGTCTAGATATGTACGAATCGAGAAAAAGCTAAAACATCGTATATTTTGGAATGGAGGGAGTATGAATTCAGCTGTTGTGAGTGGGCAGAGGTGTTTCTGTGGGCGGTTGAGCTGCTGCCTGCTGGGCTATTATGGTGGCTGCTCCTTTTTTTTCATGGCGATGGTGGCTGTTTTATTATTTTACATGGCGAAAACTTCAAAATTTTCAGCGGCATCCAAATTTGAGCATTTCAAAAAACGAAAAAAAAAACATACTAATAGCTTCCCATTTTCACCAATTTTTGAAATTCAAACAAATTATAAATCAATATCTCCGAATATATCCAGTGGAAAACACGATTAATATATCAAAACAATCAGGAGTTTACATACAAACAAGTTATGCTAAAGAAAAAAAAATTGGAATACTCAAATTTTGTCACCATTTGGAGGTAATTCAATTGCATATTTTCTAATTTCAATTTAATATTGTCGTTGAAATACAAACATGTTCGAACATTCCAAACTACTAAATATTTGCATACTATGCAAAATATATTAAAAATGCTTGAAAAAAAATGCTACCTATTCATAGCAAAACAAAAACAATACTCCGATATTCCATAAAATATATCGAAAATGCTAAAAAATAAAAAAGGTACGTACTTACAGCAAAATACAAATATATTTGAACATTTTAATTTGGCCAATATTTCGACACCATACGAATAAACTTCCCCCAAATGTGGAATCAAATTCAAATGGATTTTTCTAATTTCAATTAAATATTGACATCTAAATACAAACATGTTTGAACATTTCAAACCACTAAATATTTAAATATTCTACAAAATATATAAAAAATGCTCACAAAAAAAATGCTACCTATTCGTAACAAAATAAAAAACATGTTTGAACATTCCAATTTGGCCAACATTTTGGTGAAGAAAAAATATATATAAATTGTAAAAAAAAAAACTCACCAACAAAATCAACTAGTCCTCTATTATGATTACTCTGTTAGCGACCAGTATCTTTGTTTCGTTGCTTAGAACACCTGTATGTTCAGTAGCTAGCTCGTCTGATCTGCTTGTGTTGAAGACTTGTTCACCGTTGTCCGTTGCGATGTTTCTTTGTGTTCACCATTGCCTGGGAATGGTTTGGATGGAGACATGGGTTTCAGTTTGGTTTTGCAGTTGGTTTGTCAGTGGCGCAAAGATGTGAGCAATAAATATATGGGGAAGAGCTCCTCTGTTATTTTAAATTCAGGAAAGTGGTGTGACCAAACCAATGTTTGGGAGCACGAAGGCTCGAAAGCAGTGGGTAAGGACGTATCATCACCGTTTTACCGTCCGGGCATGCACAATTGTTTGGAGGAATATAGGGCCTGGCCAAATGTATGCATGTGGTTCCAAAACGGAATCACGAGTGTTGGTCTAGTTAGCCGCCATGACTCTCTATTGCACCTGGGGAAAGTTACATGGCGGTGTGTGCAGAAAGAACCAACCAAGAAAGTCGTAATTTCTTAGTTGGCTCTAATTTGGAGTTGCCAACGAAAGCTTGTCACATGGTTTGGACTGAGAAACGCCTATAAACCCTTACGTTGTCGGTTCAGTTACCCATCTTCGTTGCTCTAACTTCAATGGTCGATAGTATAGTGTGTTATAACTGCCATTGTGTATACAATACAGAGCATTTGGTTGGGTTGTCGGTTGTCGGTCAGAGCATTTGGTTGGTCCCGGATCCGGCAGAGCTCGCGCGGTGAAGGCTAGTAGAGGTGGTTCCCGGGCTCGGCGGCGGCGCTGCAGATGTGTGGTCAGCGGGGCGGCAGCGGCCTGGGCGGGCTCGTGGTGTGGCCAGATCTGGGCCAGACGGGCCCGGATCCAGCAGCTCTGATGGCGGTGGCTCCACAGTGCCGGTGGCGGTGGGCGCGCACGGTGGTGGTTGGTGCTGCTAGGTGGCGGGGTGCCGGGTCACATGCCAACCAATTATGGTCTACCGGTGAGTCGGCGGCCATGCATAGGGATGTGAGGAGGCGGGGTGGTTGGGCGGCGATGTGTGTGGCGGCGACGACCACGGGCGTGCGCGCTGGACTAGGGCCAGGCGGGCCTAGGTCTGGAGGCTGCTTTACGGGCCCATTCGGGTCCGAGCTCGGCTGGTCTCCGCACCCGCACAGTGCCGTCCTACGACTGTCGCCGTCCTCCTCGTCGATGCACGGCGCCCTCGAAGGCTCATGTACCCACATATCGGTTGGGGGAGAGTATCGGAGGATCGGGAGAAATCCCTGCTGGAATGTCCGGCACCGACGCGGCGGCGCTTGCGGGCGTCGTCAACCTCCTTTGAGGGCGTCGGGATAACCTCCTCTTCACTCACCCCCTGAGTACCGGGGGAAACCCTAGGACTAGCTTGCTGGTCCGGGCAGTAGCATCGCCTCGACGTCCTCATGCATACTTGTTTTAGGTACAATGGAGATGCATTGGATACTTGCCTCATTCATAAGGAAGGTGTTCTCACCATGTGATTATCGGAGTCTTTGATGATAAACAAACTCTCATCTTCTTCATCGTCAATGCATCTCGGTAACAAGTATCCCATGCATACTTTTCTAGTCTCAACCTTGTGTAGGTTGCTTCTTGGCATGAAAGCTTTTATGGGCAATTGTTGTGGTTTTGGCTTATTTCCTTCACTTGGTATATCTTTATGATATTTGTGATGAAATTGCAAAAATCTTTTTTTTCAATTGGTATTATTTCTTTTTTATACCTATTGCTTATCACAAAGCATCTTCACTATCTCTTGTTCGCTTAGTGATATGTGTGATGTCTTTGATATTTTTGAAGTTCATTTATATACAATGAGATAAATTTGAGCTATGTGCTATGCTTTTAAGCAATAATCTCATTTTTATATTCATGACTTCCCTTTTGGACACCGTGGTCTCCCCTTCATCGACCATTTCATATGTGCAAGTTTCTTTGTGGATGTATATCATCAATGATTTGTCTACTTAGAAACCTCTACATATGAGAGAGGTCACCTTTTAGTTGGTATCCTATTTCTTTTGAGCTACCTTGATTTTTTATCTATAATTCTTTGGTGGCTCCAAATTTGTTTCATGAGTGCCAATCTTAATTTTATTTGCATCTTTGCACACTCATGTTTTTGTTGAGGATCTTTTACCTCATGCTTACCATGGTGAGTATGTTGATTTTTATTGGCTAAATGCTCTTACTAACTTTTGTCATTTTCAATTGGTTTTTGTTTCCAATTGGTATCCCTAAGCTTGTGAACATACTCTTTTAAAGAGATCTTCCTTTTATCTCGGTTGGGCCTATCTTATTTTGAATCTTTGAAAATTGGTATCTCCTTTTGGCTCAACCATATCTTTGGTGCAAGTGCTATGATTTGCTTTTGCTTTATGCACTCTTACACTTGTTGCGTGTTCTAGATGATTTTGGGGGAGTGAGGATTCCATATTTGTGCACTCCTCAACAGTGCATGAACATTGGGGAGCTTCTTCATTTTTATTTAGAACTCTTATTTTGGATCTTCTCGATTGCTTTTCTCCTTTGTGGAGATGTTTAGATTAATTTCATCTCTTTGCAATCTTTGGATCCTCAATATAGTTTGATTTTCTCTAATTATTCATCATTGGATATATGCATTTGATTTCACTCATATCTTGAGAAATGCGCACATTTTTAGGAACTCATATTATATTGGCCTTCTAAATTTTTCTTCCCATTTCGGCAATCGATGTCAATGGGGGAGAAGTTTAGAGGGTTTAAGGGAATTTGGGTTTTATGCTTTTGTTGTATTTGCCTTTAATGCACTTGCGTCTGAAAGGATCGTATGGGCACCTAGAGGGGGGGGGGGGGGGGTGAATAGGTGCTACACCAAATTTTAATTCTTTTTCGATTTTAGGCTTAGCATAAAGGTAAATTATCTAGATATGCAACTACGGTGAATTTACCTATATGATGAGCAAGCTAAAGCAACTAGGCAATTAACACGATACGAGTAAAGGTAACTAGGGGATAGAGATAACCGAAAGTAGAAGCACGCGGAGACAAGGATGTATTCCCGAGTTCCTCCTTGTTAAGGGAGTACGTCTCGTTGGAGGGGTGTGAGCTCGCCACAAGAGGCCTACTCAAGATGCCACAAAGGCCTCACCCTATTCTCCGATGAACCGCACCCAAGGGATTGGTTCACCTTCCACTATCGGAATCCTTCAAGGCGGAATCCGGAGCCCTTACAACGTTTTTGGGGCACACACCCACAACTTAATTGGGGGCTCCCAAATCAAATCATCTGTCACAATTACAACAAGTAGTAAGCACAAGAATTCTAGGGTAACACAATGCTAACCCTAGAAACAAGAATCCTCAAGTGAATGAGGGGGAAATGAAGAACGGCTTGGTGAAGATGTAGATCCGGGTCTTCTCCTTCAATCCTCCAAAGATCAACGAGTTTGGATGGAGGAATTGGGAGATCTTGCGATTTTGAGCTCTTGGAAGTTAGGGTTCTTAAATGCTGGACGAGCTAGCTGTCCTGAGGTAGGTGGAGGGGTATTTATACCCCTCCAAGATTTCTGACCGTTGGAGATCACTTGGGCCGGAGACTCCGGCCTAAGTGGCCGGATACTCCGGGGTCGGCCGGAGACTCCGGTCTCCTTCCGGGGTTCCTCCGGACAGACACCAGAGCGACACCACACGTTGCTCACTTCGGGGAGGGCCGGAGACTCCGGTCTGAGGGACCGGAAACTCCGGTGTGGGGCGGAGACTCCGCACACGGGCGGAGACTTGTTGATGATGCTTCAACAGGCCGGAGACTCCGGCCCCGAAGGCCGGATACTCCGGCCACCCGGAGACTCCGGGCTCCCTCCGGTGGTACTCCGGAGTGACACCAGAGCCGCACCACACATCCTGGCGAAGGGCAGGAAAAACCAGGGGCCGGAGACTCCGGCCTGGCAGGCCGGATACTCCGGCCAGGAATTATCCTGCAGCAAGCAAACTCTGCCATTTCTTCCCTTTTTGGTGAAAGATGCTAGGGGTAAAATTATGTCAATTAACCTGCAGCACTTAGCATCATATTAGATAATCATTAGTGTTGTTAACTAACACACAAAACTAATAGGGTTTAGGAAATGTTCTTTCAATCTCCCCCTTTTTGGTGTTAGATAACAACACTAGGATTTGCAAACACATAGATCATATCATGTGACAAAGATAGCACCTCCCCCTAAATGTGTGCATATTAAACAAGTTGCACAAATGAAAGGAAGCCCACATATAGGGAGAGGGTGCCACAAATAAATATGACATGATATATATAAGACAAATTTATTTGCAAAACAAGGAGACAAGACAATATAGGGGTTGAGTTTTGTGTTAACGATCATACCTTGTGCATGAGAATAAAAGTGTTGTTCCAATGCATATCTCACCTCACAAATAACTCAACCATAGATAATATCCAATATCATGTCTCCATAAGAATAAAAGGACACCAAGATCCACATCTCACATAGAAGTAGCAAATAAAGCAAATGAAGTTCAGCACTTAACACATAAAGTTCAACACACAAATGATAAATGGACACAAGCTCTCAAGGAATGATAAAAGCAAATGCTTCTGCCCGACCCATGCAAATCCCACGGATAACCTACTAGAACCATTTCTCCCCCTTTGGCATCGAAACACCAAAACGGAAGAAAGGCGATGCTAACGATCCCATGAAGATCACTCGGAGTCCTCCTCGGTGGCATCTCCATCTTCATCATCATCATCATATTCCGAACCACTAGCCTCTTCATCATCATCTTGAATCTCCCTTTGAGCCATCGGAGCCTTGCCGGTATTGCGCGAGGAAGAAGGCATGGAGGACACTTCCTCAATATCAAAATCAGACCAAGGGAATTGCTTTGCATGCCATGCATCATAGCTTATCGTCTTCTCACTTCCGGAGGATTCTTCGGAGAGTTCTTCCGTTGCTTTGCCAATTCTAGGAGGAGGAGGAGTCTTGTCCCTCTTCTTCTCCAACTCCTTGAACAACTTGTTTTGATTGGAGATGATCAACTTCCTTTCCTTGTAAGCTTGGTGATGTTCCTTGTGGAGGCACACATTCATGCGAAGCACCATCTTTTCAAACCAACTAAGCTTCTTTATTCTCTTTTGCACATCATCCTTGCCCTTGCTAACCCATGAGGGAGGGTCGGCATTCTTGCTTCTCCTTCGAACGGGGGCAACATCTTCTTCTTCTTCTTCACTTGAGGCAAAAGGAACACGAGATGGAGCACTAGAAGAAGAAGGCTTTTCATGCTTAACTTGAAGGGTACCGGCCTTGTGAACGGTGAAATGCTCTTGGTTGAGTGATGGCACTTTGTCTAGGATAAGCTTCATCACATATGGGGCATAAACCGGGTTCTTCATCTCATGGACAGCCCAATGCAACTCACACTTAATAAAATCCATCACATCAATTTCATATCCTTGGCAATTGACCCCGGCTTTAAGTACCTCATGGGAATGAATAAGGAGGTTGACAAGCCCTCCACGAATGGCATCCACATTCCCGGCTTGAGGTGCAATGTTGCACCTAAACATGCGGAGGAGAATGTTGAAGGTGGGAAGGAGACCCTTGTTTGAACCAACTGCATCCTTGTTGAGATAAAGGGGTGCCATCTTGCCCTTCTCATAGTGGACTCCCTCCGTATGCATAATTCTTCCATGACCATCTTCTCCCTTATTGAACACATATCCAAGCAATTCGCCAAATCTTGTCATTGAGGACTCACACTTGATAGGCCCGGTCATCCAAGTCAACTTGACATCTTCATCTTCCCCAAACTGAACCATTGCAAAGAATTGATGCACCAACTTGATATCATAGTTTTGTTGCATAGAGATGAGGTGCTCCAACCCTAGCTTGCGGGCTATCCATACGGCCTCCTGAAAGTATGGCTTGATGCTCAAAGCGGTGAGATTTAGCACCTTTTGCATACACACTATGTTGGGGCCCGACAACTTGGCATAAACATCCCGATACACAAGCTCTTGCTCCCTTCTCCAAAAGAGAGTATTGGTGGAGTTTTGTGGCATGTCGAAGAAGGGCTGCTTCCTCATGGATCGAAACTCGAATTTACCCATGCCAATTACGGTAGTCAAATTATCATATCTTGCCTTCTTTGCCCTTTCTTGTTCAAGGAAGGCCTCCTCAGCCTTTTTCTCTGCAGCCTCTCTAGCAGCAGCTCCTCTGTCACGCTGAACCCAGACACCCTCCTCAGTTTGGTCCAAAGTGGCCCGAGTACCCCTCTTATCTTTCCGAGTCACTTTATTGGGGTTGTGGCTCATCTTCTTGACACGTGAAGAACCTGTGAATAAACAGAGAGGGGATAGCAAGGGGATAAGCATACATGTCCAGGAGGGCCAAATAGATAACAATTGGAGAGCACAAAAGCACCAATGGGTGATCTACACCGGAGTTTCCGGTCTCAGGGGCCGGATTATCCGGCCACACCGGAGTCTCCGGCCTGTCAGGCCGGAATCTCCGGCCCTGAGGCTGGAAACCTAGGGTTAGGTCACAGATTGTTGCCATTTGCTCTAAAATTGTTACACATTAGGAGAGGAGTGCCAGCAAAAAGATTCTACACCATAGGGAGCAACAAATACACACTCAATCCATGGACTAGGAGAAAACCTAGAGAGGGAGAGAGAGAGGTACCGCTGCTCGACATGGTGAGGACCAATGGTGGGGAGGAGGTTCCCCAACGTTGGTGGAGGAGGAGGGGCCGGCTGGACGGCGGATTCCGGCGGCGGGGGGCGGCCGGACGGCGTCTCCAGGAGAGGGGCGGCAGTAGGGGAGAGGATGGAGTCGGGGGTGGAGGGGGAGTTGTGATTCAACCCCCACCCCGACTCCCTTTTAGATCCCTGCGATTCGGCCGAGACCGGAGTCTCCGGCCTAAGCACACCGGAGTTTCCGGGGTGCCGGAGTTTCCGTGGCTTAGGGCGGAGACTTTGGTCAGGCCGGAGTCTCCGGTCCGAGACACCGGAGTCTCCGGCCCCCACTGCTCAGAGATGCCATTTATGGTGGTGGACATGCATGTGGCAAGAGGAGCAAGTTTTGGGGCAAGATGGGGCTTAGGATAGATTTCACAAACTGGGATGGTACTTCACACTCAACTTGCAAAAGCCAATTTCAATAAAAGCCAAGATTGAGTGAGTTTCCCATAAGAACAAAAGATTTGCAAATAAAATCCAATAAAACACCAAAAGAGCCAACTCTTCATAGGAAGAGGTCGGTGGCCTAGGCCACCATGTAAGAGTTTATGGCATGACACCGCGAAGATATATCTTGGGTTCATAACCAACACTCATCATTTAAGCTCACAATTCATGAATTTGAAAATAGAGACAAATGAATTTTTACTATAGGCATATTGGGGGGAGGGAGAGCCCAATGTATTAGGACAACACTCCCCCTAAATTCATGCCCACACCTAAACCAAATATATAGTCAACCTATAGATGTGTGTGCAAGATGGTCAAGACAAGCTCCTTGAATCCACGATATTTAGCTCATTCCTCAAATAAGTGAATCTTGCTTCATCAAGTGGCTTCGTGAATATATCGGCAAGTTGGTCTTTGGTTGGCACATATGCTAGCTCAATATCTCCACGGGAAACATGATCCCGAATGAAATGATGACGAATCTCAATGTGCTTGGTTCTTGAGTGTTGCACCGGGTTGTAGGCGATCTTGATAGCACTCTCATTGTCACACAAAAGAGGCACTTTGTCACAATTGACACCGTATTCCTTTAAAGTTTGCCTCATCCATAACAATTGAGTGCATGCACTAGCGGCGGCCACATACTCGGCTTCGGCGGTGGAGAGAGAGATACAATTTTGCTTCTTAGAAGACCAACTTACCAAGGACCTACCAATGAATTGGCAAGCCCCGAAAGTTGATTTCCTATCATCTTGATCACCGGACCAATCCGAATCTGTGAAACCCCGAAGAGTGAAATATGAATCCCTTGGATACCACAAACCAAACCTTGGGTATGAATCAAATATCGTAGGATTCTTTTGACCGCCAACATGTGGCTATCTTTAGGAGCCGCTTGATATCTTGCACACACACCTACAGTCAACACAATATCGGGTCTAGATGTACAAAGGTAAAGCAACGAACCAATCATGGAGCGGTAGAGCTTTTGATCCACATCTATACCCTTTGGGTTAAGTTGTAGATGGCATTTGGTATCCATAGGAGTCTTCTTCTCCTTAGCATCCACCATATTGAACCTCTTGAGCATGTCTTGTATATACTTTGCTTGGCTAATGAAGGTCCCTCCTCTCAATTTCTTGATCTCAAATCCAAGGAAGAACTTCAACTCACCCATCATGGACATCTCAAACCTATCGGTCATAAGCTTTGAAAATTCATCATTAAAAGCTTTGTTAGACGAGCCAAATATGATATCATCAACATATAGTTGGCATACGAAAAGCTCCCCTTTAACCCTCTTAGTAAAAAGAGTGGGATCAATTTGCCCAACTTCAAATCCACGGTCTAACAATAACTCTCTAAGGTGCTCATACCACGCACGTGGTGCTTGCTTAAGTCCATAGAGCGCCTTATCGAGCTTGTAGACATGGTTGCGGAAGTTGGGGTCCTCGAACCCCCGGGGTTGCTTAACGAACACCAACTCTTTTAAGGGACCATTAAGAAAGGCACTTTTAACATCCATTTATTGCAATTTAAAATTATAACGGGATGCATAAGCAAGAAGGATACAGATGGACTCAAGGCGAGCCACGGGAGCATAGGTCTCTCCAAAATCAATGCCTTTAACTTGAGAGTACCCTTGAGCCACCAATCTAGCCTTGTTCCTCACAACCATGCCATGTTCATCTTGCTTGTTCTTGAAAATCCATTTTGTGCCTATAACATTGCGGCACTCCTTTGGCTTCTCAACTAGCTTCCAAACTTTATTGCGCTCGAAGTTGTTGAGCTCTTCATGCATTGCTAGCAACCAATCCGGATCTTCAAGAGCTTCGGACACTTTCTTTGGTTCAACCATGGCAATATGTGCTTGATGATCACTAAAGTTTGCCAATTGCCTCCGGGTGGACACTTTGCCTCTCACATCACCAATCACCTTCTCAAGGAAATGTTCACGACGTTCCATGGTTCTTGCAACTCGAGCTTGACGATGGGCTTCGATATCCTCATTGCATCTTGGACGTATCACTTGATCATCTTGATTATTTGAGTCCCCGTCTTGACCGGTGAGCTGACCTTGATCCTCAGAAAGCATATCATCATTATTGGAAGAGGTGGATGGACCAAGATCTTGAGAAGAACTTCCCTCAGCTTCAAGTAGACCGGAGTCTCCGGGCTGAGGCATCGAAATCTCTGGCCCACCGGATTTTCCGGTCAAGATGGCCCGAATCTTCGGCCTGGAGACAACAGGCAGATCTGACGGATGAGGGTCTTGAGCTTGTCTTTGATCAGGTGCATCATTGGCTCCAGCGGCAGTTGCTTGTAATTCTGATGAAGATGAAGGCTCCACTTGAGTAGAGCATTGTCCTTCTCGTTCCGCCACAAGGGGTTCCTCAACGGGGCGGTAAAATCCCACACCCATTCTTCTTATGGCTTCTCGAGGAATTACATCATCTACATCGGAAACATGAAATTGCGCCACTTGGGAGCCGTCATTTTCTTCGAACACCACACTACAAGATTCTATGATACGCCGTGAGGCTATATCATAGACTCTATAAGTGTGGGATTCGGCACCGTAACCAACAAAGATACCCTCTAGAGATTTAGATTCGAATTTAGTTAAGCGACAACCTTTGATCAAATAGAAACACTTACAACCGAAGACACGGAAGTAGGAGATGTTAGGTTTGTTGCCGGTGAGGATCTCATAGGGGGTCTTGTTCAACCCTTTGCGGAAGTAGAGCCGGTTGGACGAGTGACATGCCGTGGATATAGCCTCCGCCCAAAAACTTAACGGAGTCTTAAACTCCGCTAACATGGACCTTGCTATATCCATAAGAGTCTGGTTCTTCCTCTCGGCTACACCATTTTGTTGAGGGGTATAAGTTGCGGAATATTGATGACGAATACCCTCTTCACTAAGAAACTCGTTGAGGGTGTAGTTCTTGAACTCGGAGCCATTGTCACTTCTAATTGCCAATATGGGAACATTGTGTTGACGTTGCATTTCAATGGAGAAGTCGATGAAGGTTTGTTGGGTCTCACTCTTCGACTTGAAGAAATAAACCCAAGTGAATCTTGAATAGTCATCAACAATCACCAAGCAATACTTCTTCCCACCAAGACTTGCTTCGGGAACGGCACCAAAAAGATCCACATGGAGTAGCTCCAAGATCCTCTTAGATGAAATAATAGTCTTGGATGGATGGGGAGAATCATGCATCTTTCCTTCAACACAAGCCCTACAAACACGATCTTTGGCAAAAGAGACATCTTCTTTTAGTCCAAGAATATGGCCACCCTTGTGGAGACTTTGCAAAGTTCTCATGTTGACATGGGCTAGGCGGCGATGCCACAACCAACCCTTGTCGGCCTTTCCGAATAGGCACATCGAATTTGAAGTGGTTTTCCCCGAAAATTCAACCACAAACAAATCATCCTCGACGTACCCAACGAAAGCGACCTTTAGAGTCTTGCTCCACAAGAGTACCACAACATCAATATCAAGAAAGACGGCGAAACCCATCTTATTAAGTGCACGAACGGAATGTAAATTATAACCAAGGGATTTGACAAGCATGGCATTCACTAGGGTGATGTCCCTAGCGATTACCACCTTGCCAAAACCCAATACCTCGGATTGTGATCGATCTCCATAAGTGACGGTTGGTTGATTTAGATTTGGTCTCAACTCCGTCATTAACTCCTTGCTTCCGGTCATATGTTTTGTGTAACCACTATCAAGCACCCATTTTGACCCACCGGAAGCATAGTCCTACAAGAAAGGTCCTCTTTTGTTAGCCACAAGGGTCTTAGGAACCCATATAGAGCGAGCAATAGGCACATTTCTAGGACCAACAAACTTAGCATAGACATCCCCATAATAATCAACAAATATAATGTAATGGGGGTTAGTCTTTCCCGCAAAGTCATCACTAGTGGTTTTGCCCCTTGTGGCACTACCACTAGCAATGTTGACCTTCTTAGCTTGGGAAATCTTCTTTGCTTGAGGAGCACTAGGAATGTTGGCCTTCTTAGCTTGTGGGGTCTTCTTTGCTTGAGGAGCTCTAGCATCCTTCATGAAGCTTTCCTTCTCCTTTTCCTCCTCCACAAACCCAAGACCAACTCTCCCCTTTTGTGAAGTAACAAACGGTTTCTTACCTAGGGAGATGGCATTTTCCTCAATGATATTTGTATGATCACAAGTAATGGGAGTGGAGGAAATAGGCACATCATTTTTAGGTGGTTGAGCTTGAAGTTGTTCATATGACTTAGTGAGGGTAGAGTGTTCACTCTCCAATGCTTTGTGGGCCTTGGAAAGCTTCTCTAGCTCCTCGGTTAGTCTAGAATGACCAACACCAAGCTCGACCTTTTCTTTCTTACATGCTTTGTATTTAGCAATTGCATGGTCATGTTCTTTAATGAGTTTAGCAACAATAACATCATTTGATTCTTCTATAGATTCTAGTTGTTGCTCTAGAGAAACTCTAAGCTCATGCTCTTCTTCTAGATTGTCTTTTAAGGATGCAATTTCCATAGCATCCTCTCTTTCAATCTTACCCTTGATCTCAAGCATTTCTTGAGCTTCACCATATTGACTCATAAGAGCCTCAACATGCTTCTTTGTTTCACCTTGCATGTTAGTGATAAAATGATCGAAAGCAACTATTTCCTCTTTGATTTTAAGACTAGTAGCATCATCCATAGAACTCATTGCCTTAGGAGATGAAGGAGATGATACCTCGGTGGTCTTGGCCATGAAGCATCTTGCGGAGGAGTCGGAGACATTCTCATTGGGGGATTCAAATAGGGAAGGAGATGATGAAGAAGCAATAGCAATGCCGGCAACTTCATTTGTGGGCTCTTCTTCTTCTTCCCCGGATGAGTACTCTTCTTGAGCAAGCAATACAATTCTCGGAGGCTTCTTGTTGGTAGCATTCTTCTTGAAGAAAGGTTTCTTATGGGTGTCCTTTGACTTGTCCTTTCGAACAAGCTTCCCTCCATGATGTTCTCTATTCTCAAACGGACATTCGGCCACAAAGTGATATTTATCTTGACAATTGTAGCAAGAACGAACCCTTTGTCCACCCTCCTTCCTTCCAACGGTCTTGTTGACAAAATCCCTTGCCTTGGACGGACTCTTCCAAAAGACTTTGGATGTGAGAGCCGAGTAATCCTTGAGAGTATCTTCAAGCTCTTTGGGATCCCAATGTGACACATCTTCTTGAGTCTCATCATCATCGTCTTGCACCACAACCTTGGCCTTCAAAGCAAGTGACGATCCTCTATGCATTCCAATGGCCCGAGCACGAGCATCTTCGGCGTTCTTGGAGGCTACCTTGTATGCCGCCATCTCTTGCATGACCTCATTTGATGACATGAGATGATAGTTGTGTCTTCCTTGGAAACTCTTCAAGTCGGTGGACTCAAACGGCCAAAGGGCACTCACATACTCCCTTTTGATCCAAGCATCATCCACATAGGTTGCACCAAGGGCTCTAAATTGAGTGGCAAGGGTCTTGAGCCTTCGATACATTTCTTCATGATCTTCACCATCTATCATGAAAAAGCCCTCGGCTTGGTTGCTCAAAGCTTCAAATCTATTCCTTTGCATGCTCTCATTTCCGACAAACTCTTGAGTGAGAATATCCCAAGCTTCTTTGGCGGTGGTGGCAAGCTCGATGTGAGACATGTGCTTTTCTCCCACGGCGGTGTGAATGATGTTGAGAGCCAAGTCATTGAGTTGAGAATCCACGGCTTCTCTTCTTGTCATGTTGTTTGGATCGACGGCCTTGAACCCAACTTCAATGATTCTCCATAGCTCACTTGAGGCGCTCTTGACATGAGATTTCATCATAAATTGCCAATTAGTAAAACAAGATGGATTAAACTTAGGTGGATCACCCCTATTATTTATATGATAATGTGGCATAGGAAGGTCGGCCGAGTACTTGAATGGAACCTCATTGTACACCGACCTCCCACCATCAATTTTAGGAGGGGATTCATTAGTGGGTTGTTCGCCCTCCCCATCAAGCATGGTGGAAGCATTAGCCTCTAGGGATGATGTAGCGGGTGGCTTGTTAGCCTTCATGAGTTCCCTCATCATAGCACGCAACTCCTCCATTTGAGTGTCCATGGATGATTTCAAGCTTGTTTCCAAATTCTTGAGATCATCCATGGACACCGGAGAGGTGCTACCACCCGTAACATCATCACCGTCACCCATACTCTCTTAGGCGGTGAAGCCTAACTTAAGAACCAAGGCTCTGATACCAATTGAAAGGATCGTATGGGCACCTAGAGGGGGGTGAATAGGTGCTACACCAAATTTTAATTATTTTTCGATTTTAGGCTTAGCATAAAGGTAAATTCTCTAGATATGCAACTACGGTGAATTTACCTATATGATGAGCAAGCTAAAGTAACTAGGAAATTAACACGATACGAGCAAAGGTAACTAGGGGATAGAGATAACCGAAAGTAGAAGCACGCGGAGACAAGGATGTATTCCCGAGTTCCTCCTTGTTAAGGGAGTACGTATCGTTGGAGGGGTGTGACCCTATTCTCCGATGAACCGCACCCAAGGGATTGGTTCACCTTCCATTATCGGAATCCTTCAAGGCGGAATCCGGAGCCCTTACAACGTTTTTGGGGCACACACCCACAACTTAATTGGGGGATCCCAAATCAAATCATCTGTCACAATTATAACAAGTAGTAAGCACAAGAGTTCTAGGGTAACACAATGTTAACCCTAGAAACAAGAATCCTTAAGTGAATGAGGGGGAAATGAAGAACGGCTTGGTGAAGATGTAGATCCGGGTCTTCTCCTTCAATCCTCCAAAGATCAACGAGTTTGGATGGAGGAATTGGGAGATCTTGTGATTTTGAGCTCTTGGAAGTTAGGGTTCTTAAATGCTGGACGAGCTAGCTGTCCTGAGGTAGGTGGAGGGGTATTTATACCCCTCCAAGATTTCTGATCGTTGGAGATCACTTGGGCCGGAGACTCCGGCCTAAGTGTCCGGATACTCCGGGGTCGGCCGGAGACTCCGGTCTCCTTCCGGGGTTCCTCCGGACAGACACCAGAGCGACACCACACGTTGCTCACTTCGGGGAGGGCCGGAGACTCCGGTCTGAGGGACCGGAAACTCCGGTGTGGGGCGGAGACTCCGCACACGGGCGGAGACTTGTCGATGACGCTTCAACAGGCCGGATACTCCGGCCACCCGGAGACTCCGGGCTCCCTCCGGTGGTACTCCGGAGTGACACCAGAGCCGCACCACACATCCTGGCGAAGGGCAGGAAAAACCAGGGGCCGGAGACTCCGGCCTGGCAGGCCGGATACTCCGGCCAGGAATTATCCTGCAGCAAGCAAACTCTGCCATTTCTTCCTTTTTTGGTGAAAGCTGCTAGGGGTAAAATTATATCAGTTAAACTGCAGCACTTAGCATCATATTAGTTAATCATTAGTGTTGTTAACTAACACACAAAACTAACAGGGTTTAGGAAATGTTCTTTCAACGTCCTTGCTTGTTTGTCTTGCAAGGTTGCTTTATTCATTATATAAACCCTCTTAAAAAGGGATTGTCATCAATTACCAAAATGGGGGAGATTGAAAGTTCATGGTTGCCCCCATGTGTGGTTTTGGTAATTAATGACAATCTCTATGGACTAATGTTTGTATTGAGATACTTGTAGGTGTGTCAATATGCTTTGCTTGATCTCCATTTGTTGGAGTCAAGGTTAAGGGAAGAAGAGTATTTGTTGATCAAGGCTAATTGCGTGTTGATCAACACTCAAGTCCAAGTGAAGATATGCCGAAGAGTGCCTCTCCCATATTGGTGTATAGGGGAGCTATTAGCAAGTCTTCACCAAGCGGAGCGCAATAAAAAAAGGTGGTCCAACTTGAGAAGACAAAGATCGTCATCATCTAGCTCAAGTGGACTATGCGCAAGGCAAAGGTGTGATCTTGATAGGGTTCTATTTTACCGGTCTCATGTTGTTAGTTGAGAGACCGGGTTATAGGATAGATAGCCGTACTATCAAGAGGGGCTCTCGACCGAGTATCTTGATCGTATCGTTCGTGGAGAGCTCAAACCTTTGCATACTTGGCATCATCTTTATTTGTTCTTATTTGGCTCTTATCATGGTGTGGTCTTGGTGCTTGTCGTGCTTGTCATGACAAGGCCAAGTTCACCGAAAACGGTTTTCGTATGCGTCTCCTATTGCGTTTTCGGTGTTGGAGGTTTTACTAGCTTGTCTTTTCTAAGAGAGGTCAAACTCTCTCCTTGTGGCTTCCTCCTCACATGATGGTTTCTCTGCATGATCTTGTAGAACTTTTCGTTGCGAATCCAACGAGCCCAAGATCATCGAAAACGGAGTCCGGATGATTAAGTTATGATTTTTCTCGTACCGGGTGTTCTGCTGTTTTTCTGTGACCGGTAGTACCGCCGTACTTGCCGGTAATACCGGCCGGCCCATTGTGACACCCCGATCCGGAGATCGAGACATCCCATATATCAGCCCCAGGAGCACTGAACATATGAAAGCTTGATAACAGAACATAACCACTTTATTAAAGGGGGTCGGGGACCGACGATATGTTACAAGAGTCTCATTACAAGGCTGCGCCCTAGCGCACACAACGGTTTGTACATTATTTATTGAACATGTCTTCATCAGAGGGCGTCAGCGGGATGGCGGAAGCGCGTGATGACGAGGGCCTAACTCCACAGGGCTCTGCCTGGATACCGGGTCTAGTTCTCGTACAAGGGGTACTCGGCGGCGGGGGTAGGAGGATCTGGCCACATGAAAAGCCAGGTGAGTACATGGAATGTACTCGCAAGACATCAATCCACAATCAACCGTAACCAACGATCCTATATGGCATGGCATGTGCAAGAGCGAGTCCAAGCTTAACGGTTGGACTTAACTTACCTACTTACCTGTGACGAACGTCGTGGCTTATAAGAACCTGTCTCATTTCCACACAACCATTCTTACGACAATTACGATCTCAAGCCTTGACCAACTCTGGCCAATCTCGAGAACCAGCATTCAACCAACTATAGTCCACTTTTCAGCTCATTCAACTTTAACCAACTCTGGTCATTTAGTTCATCCCTGTCTCCGTGTTCGACTGGACTGACTCAAGTGTGACTGGACCCAACACCGTTCCTTAGGTAGGAACAATACTAGATTCTAGATTTGACGCTCTCGAGAGGTTGCAACTTTTATCCACACATTGGGGACCAAGCTTGTATATACCGCCGGTACCGAAGTACTATACCCATCATGGCGACAGCACAAACCTATTCCCCCGTAGTCTTCCGCTCTACCAAGACACTCCTTTTATAGCTACCGACTTACCACTCGGGCTAAGTCTTATGACGAAGTGAATCCGGCACGTCCCCAACTCATGAGCAACGCCTAGCTCCGGAACCTTCACAAGACTAGCCCCGACCACAACTATGCAGTATCCGACTAGCCTTGCCAAGTGGGTAGCATCAAAAGAGGCTTGATGGGCTACTCAACTATGGTTTGCCAATTTCAACGACGCATGGTTGTGCGGGTGTGTTTGGCAAGTGGCACTATAAGACTCAATCTAGTCGACGGAGGTGGTTATCTTTTTAGTCAGTTTTATTCACAACCATAAGACAGCAATGAACGTTAGTCCACAAGATATATAAGAGCATTATATAATCACATAGTAGTTCAGCAATGTAAAGTAAAGTCAACCGGGCGATGGTGGAGTCTCCTCCGACCAGTGACAGCCACAGGTTGAGTAAAGATAAAATAACAAAATCAACCGGGCGAGGACGGAGATGTCTCCGGCCAGTAGCAGCCACGGGTCGAGTAAGAAAATAAAATAACAAATCAACCGGGCGAGGGCGGAGATGTCTCCGGCCAGTAGCAGCCTCGGGTTGAGTAAGGAAATAAAATAACACAACCGGTTAGCGTCAACCAGGTGAGGGCGGAGGTGTCTCCGGCCAGTAGCAGCCACGGGTCGACTACATAAGTTAGTGGAGGCGTCCACGCGATCCCGTTCCACCATTCCATTGACTGCGGCGGTTCCCCCAGTCCATCGTCGCCGGAATGGGGAGTGGTGCATGGTACCGTCCAACACAACGCCACAACTCTACAGAAAAGTAGCCGCTTCAATCCACTTGGGCAGGACCCAACGTGTATTTAGACGGGGTACCGGAACTCAACTCACGGAACATGAGTTTATCGTATTGCAGAAATTAAATAGTCATATTAGGTCACATGAAATAATAGACATGAATAAGGTATGGGATGCAACTATCGCGCAAGCGGGCAACAAATAAGGCATCGACAACTTGGAAACAGATGGTTGGGGGCTGATGGCTTGCCTTCAGGGATAGGTTCCACTTCCTCTTCAAAGGTAGGGTTTGGATCTATTAAATAAATTGAAAAACAAGCTTAAAACCCTCCACAAGGCATTACAAAGTTCAGTAGGCAAATGAATTTCAAATCCATTGAAACCAGTGGCATGGACAGATCTTTTTAAATCCAAACTACTGCAAAAAGATTCATATTTATTTGAATTTTTTGAGAGAGTTATGAACCTCTAAAGTTGACCCTAAAAATCTGTTTTTCCAAAACATAGAAAAACAGAAAAGAAAACGATTCGAAAACATTATCTGACGGGTGGGTCCCGCCCTTTAAAAGCCGAATCGGTACGCGCCGGGAAATAAGAATAGAGGGGGGGGGGGAGGGAGGTCGTCGTCGCCGGCGTGCTCACCGTCGAGGGCAGGGCGGCGAACTAGGGCATCCAGGTGTCGGTGAGGGTGTCTACGGCTTGCTGGTGGGGTGGATTGGAGGGGGAGGCGAGGAGATGGTGCGGGTAAGGGCTGCGGAGGAGGAATCGGTCGGTGACCGAGGGGCGGAGGCGGGGTTGCCGCCGGTGATTGGTGGCTCCCCGGTTGCCAATCCGGGAGGAGGAGGAGGGGTGGAGAGGGATGGTGAGTGGTTGTGCTTCTTCGGGGCGGCCGGGGGGATCCTTTTGGAGCTCTACACGGTGGGGGTCCGGTCGAGGTCCGCGGCGAGGTGTCAAGGTGCGGTGGCCGGGCAGGGGCTTGACGACGAACGGCGCGTCGATGGTGTAGTGGCAGGGCGTCGTGGACGATGGGTTCTCGCGCCCGTGGATAGGCTTGGGGTGGCGTGGCGTCTGCGGGCGGCCATGGCGGGGCGGCGACACGGGGAGGGCGGTGCAGGGGGGACGACGGACGGCGCGGTGATGGTGTGGCGGCAGTGCGGCTCTGTGCGGATGCTGGTCGACGGGATTCGCGGTGCGGTGCTGTGGAGGGCACAGTGGCATGGAGGGGGTCCCGCGGCGGCGCTGTTCGAGCGGCGCATCGCCTAGTGGGCCGCGGTGCACGGGAGGGGATGGGGCGGATGGGTGTGCCGTGGTGGTCGTGCAGGAGGTGGGGAAGCTGAGGGACACGAGGGGAGGCGATGGGGAGGTCACCGGCGGCGACCAAGAACTGGCGGCGCCGTCGTGCCCACTGTCCTGATCATGCCGACATCGGCATCAGGAGGTTTTTCTCATCCTAGGGCCCTAAAAGCAAAACCAATCGTGTCACTTGGTGCCAAATTCAAAAACCTATCACTTTGTAGATGTGAGATTTGGCTGGTTTGCAACTTGGGTAATACTAAATTTTCAACAAACACTTCTGGACAGAAAAAGAAAATGGATTTTGGGCAATTAAAATAAAAGATATTTGGCCAGAAAAATTCATGGAGGTAGGTATGGGTCCAGAGCATGTACCCTGTAATTTTTGTAATTTTTGAAAAAGATTCAGTAGGGTTTCTAAAAATAACAAGTTTGGGGCAGAAAGTAAAGTGGAGAAATTCTCCAAAAATTCTTTAGCCAGGTAGGGAATATTTTTGCATATTTGAGTTATATACTGGGTAGGGGTCCTCCATGAATTTTTGGAGAATTTTTGAAGATGGTATTGACATGCTTCCTTTGGAGGCTACGGTTTAGGCCTTTTGTATTTAAGGAAAAGACAAATCCCTGAATTTTTTTGGGGTTTTGGAAAAGTAGGAGGTGCCAAGATTATAAGATCCAAATCCAAATCCCAATTGTTGGTTTAGAAAAAGAAAAAATTTATTGGACCAAAATTCGGGATGTGACACCCATGGCCGGTAGTACTGGGCCTTGTTCCGGCCCTACTTCCGCCTAAGTTTTTCAGTACTGTCTCTCGATGTTTTTAGCCGAAAGTTTGCCCGGAAGTGTCTCCGGTAGTACCAGGTCAATCGGTACTACCGGTCCATTTCCCGGTAGTTCCAGCCCTGCGGATTTTCTCAGCTAGCCCTTGGTAGGCTGGTTTGGGTGGGGGCGGAAGTATCGGCCCTTCGGGCGGTACTACCAGCCCTGCGGGTTTTCGCAGCGAGCCGTTTGGTGGGTAGCTTTGTGTAGGGCGGTAGTACCGCTCTTTGGGCCGGTACTACCGGCCCTGCGCGAATCTGAGCCCAACGGCCAGATTTTTCAGGGAACCTATTTAAAGGGGGCTTTCTTCCCCAATGGTTAATAAACCTTTTTGAACCCTTTGCTCTCTCTCTCCTCCATTGTTGCACATCTTGAGAGCTTGATTCCTTCACTTCCCTCCATTGGTGCTGTGGAGGGCACAGTGGCGTGGAGGGGGGGCCGCGGCGGCGCTGTTCGAGCGGCGCGTCGCCTAGCGGGCCGCGGTGCATGGGAGGGGATGGGCGGAGGGGTGTGCCGTGGTGGCCGTGCAGGAAGTGGGGAAGCTGAGGGACACGAGGGGAGGCGATGGGGAGGTCACCGGCGGCGACCAAGAACTGGCGGCGCCGTCGTGCCCACTGGCCTGACCATGCCGACATCGGCATCAGGATGTTTCTCTCATCCTAGGGCCCTAAAAGCAAAACCAATCGTGTCACTTGGTGCCAAATTCAAAAACCTATCACTTTGTAGATGTGAGATTTGGCTGGTTTGCAACTTGGGCTATACTAAATTTTCAACAAACACTTCTGGACAGAAAAAGAAAATGGATTTTGGGCAATTAAAATAAAAGATATTTGGCCAGAAAAATTCATGGAGGTACATATGGGTCCAGAACATCTACCCTGTAATTTTTGTAATTTTTGAAAAAGATTCAGTAGGGTTTCCCAAAAATAACAAGTTTGGGCAGAAAGTAAAGTGGAGAAATTCTCCAAAAATTCTTTAGCCAGGTAGGGAATATTTTTTCATATTTGGGTTACATATTGGGTAGGGGTCCTCCCTGAATTTTTGGAGAATTTTTGAAGATGGTAATGACATGCTTCCTTTGGAAGGCTAGGGTTTAGGCCTTTTTGTATTTAAGGAAAAGACAAATCCCTGGAAATTTTTGGGGTTTTGGAAAAGTAGGAGGTGCCAAGATTATAAGATCCAAATCCAAATCCCAATTGTTGGTTTAGAAAAAGAAATTTTTTATTGGACCAAAATTCGGGAAGTGACAAACCTTCCCCCCTTAAAATGAATCTCGTCCTCGAGATTCGGGTTGCTCATGGAACAGGTACGGGTATTCTGCCCTCAACCAATCTTCTCGTTCCCAGGTAGCTTCTTCTTCGGTGTGTCTTTCCCACTGCACTTTATAGAACCTTGTGACCTTGTTGCGGGTGCGGCGTTCTGACTCATCCAAGATTCTGACGGGGTTTTCCTCATAAGTCAGTTCAGGGCTTAGTTCCAGATCCAGGTAATCTGCTTGCTTGGTTGGTGGAGATATGCATTTCCTTAACTGGGAGACGTGGAATACGTCATGAACTCCGGCTAGCTTTTCTGGCAATTCCAGCTGGTAGGCTACCGTTCCCCTTTTTGCTATTATCTTAAAGGGTCCAATGAATCTAGGGGCGAGCTTTCCCTTTATCTAAAATCTCTTTAGGCCTTTGAGAGGTGTGACCCGGAGATAGGCATATTCGTCCACTTCGAAACTGATCTGTCGGTGTTTGCGGTCGTAATAACTCTTCTGTCGGGACTGGGCTGCCCTGAGTCGGTCTTGAATTAGGCGTACTTGTTTCTCGGCCTCTAGCAATGTGTCGGGCCCAAAGATTCGATTGTCCCCGGTTTCGGACCAGTTGAGAGGGGTCTAGCTTCCTTCCATACAGGGCCTCGAACGGTGACATATTCAAACTACTCTGATGGCTATTGTTGTAAGAGAACTCTACATAGGGTAAGCTGTCTTCCCAACCAGCTCCATAGGAGAGTACACATGAGCGGAGCATATCCTCCAGGATTTGATTAACTCGCTCAGTTTGTCCGTCGGTTTGGGGGTGATAAGCCGTCCTAAAGGATAGTTCTGTCCCCATGGCATGGTGCAAGATTGTCCAGAACTTGGAGGTGAATTGGGTTCCTCTATCTGACACGATGGTCTTTGGCATGCCGTGAAGCTTAACAATCTTGTTTACGTAAAGTTGGGCGAGCTGGTCCGATCGGTGATTGGTCTTGACAGGGATAAAGTGGGCCACTTTGGTGAGGCGATCGACAATGACCCATATGGAATCATTTCCCTTGCTGGATTTGGGAAGTCCGACGATAAAGTCCATGCATATATTGTCACACTTCCACTCGGGTACCTTGAGAGGTTGGAGGAGTCCTGCTGGTTTTTGGTGTTCGGCCTTGACTATGTTGCAGGTGTTGCAGCAGGCGACATGGTACGCAATGTCTTTCTTCATGCCCGCCCACCAAAATATTTGTTTCAGATCTTGGTACTCCCGGGGTGAATGGAATAGGCGGACTCATGGGACTCCTTGAGGATCTTCTGCTTTAGTGTAAGGTCATCGGGTACACAAAGGCGTTTCCCATAATGGAGTACACCGTGGTCGTCTACTGAGAATTCCTTAGCCTTTCCCAAAGGAATCTTGGCCTTGATTTCTGCTATGCCGGAATTGTTGGCTTGTCCAAGCTTTATTTCTTCCTCAAGATCGGGCTTCACTTCCAAGGTGCCCAAGTAGGCCCGGTTTCCTATGCACAAATTAAGTTTGGCAAACTCACTTTCTAGACTTGGTGGTAATGAGGTGGATTTCCGGCTTAATGCATCGGCTACCACGTTGGCCTTTCCCGGGTGGTAGTGTATCCCGAGATCATAATCCTTAATCAATTCCAGCCACCTCCTCTACCTTAGGTTGAGGTCAGGCTGGGTGAAGATATACTTCAAGCTTTTATGGTCCGTGTAAATTTCACACCTTCGGCCGACAAGGTGGTGTCTCCATGTTTTCAAGGCATGGACAACAGCGGCTAACTCCAAGTCATGGGTGGGGTAGTTTGACTCGTGAGGCTTGAGTTGCTTGGACGTGTGTCGTGGGGTTGTCACGGCAAGTTCTTCCTCAAGGAAGATGAGTTCTGGGGCCATTGATGATCGAAGTACGTGGGAACGGTTAATCTCGCCGGGGAACAAGGATTTACCCAGGTTCGGCCCCTCTGATTAGAGGTAAAGACCTACTTCCTGCTTCTATGTTATTGCTCTTGATTATATCTCGATTACAAGGATCCGGCTCCCACAACTCAGGAGCCGGCGACTTCTCTCTGGTGGCTAGGGTTTCTCTCTACTGGTTGAAGCTTATCTCTTGGAACTCATCTATCTAAGGACCAGGACCCTGCTTATAAAGGCTGCCGGGTCTCTGGACTTACAGGCTATACCGAGTCACACTAGAACACGGAGTCCTACTCTACGTCTTGGTCTTCCAAGTTAGACTCCGGGTTGTATTTGGATTCCTCCATCGGGTGAGCCTCTTTCTCCACACGGGCCTTGGTCGGCTTGTCTCCAGCCCAACCCATGTGACTCGTCTCGTGACTCGGCGTTGGCCTTCTTGGTCTTGGCGGGTCTACTTTCCGGGTCCATGGGCCTACCTATAAAGTATCCCCCATCAGTAGCCCCCGAATTTATCTTGGGTGCAGCTTGGCGGCTTCCTCTGACTTGTTGGTTCGACTCCCTGGGTCGACTCCTTCCACTTGAGCCACAGGCTCCAAAGTCGCTTGCTGCTAGCTCCAAGATGAATTCCTGCATAAAGACATAGTAAATATAAAAGATGAGTCTATCCTCAGCCCTTGCTCAAGTCATCACCCTTGCCCTTGCACATGCTGGCCGGGTCTATTGTGACTCTTGCGAACAAGGACTAGACAATTTGACTTTCACTGCCACAGGACTCGTCACTCTGGGGCAAGCCGGCTTCTTCCAATTCTGTGACTTTAACTTTTCTCTGCTATGTCTTTACTGTTAACTACTGAACCGTCGCTAATGAAACGTTATCCACAGTTTACTGTGGACCTGCACTGTAACTCTCTTAGGGTTTTGCCCTCTTGATAAATACCGAAGGGTTAGGCTTTAAACCTCATTTGCCCCCTCCAGCTCAAAATCTCATCTTTCCCTTCGCGCCCATCTTTTCCCGCGCCCAGCACGCACCGCCCGCTCGCCATGGCTCCCAAGCGCGCAAAGACCACATCCAAGGCCAAGGCATCCTCGTCGAGCAGGACGGTGGACATCGCCGCCGCGGCCGCCGCCGCCGCCAAATCCTCCTCCAAGCGATCGATCTCCGCCGATTGGGGTGGATCTGTGGTCACGGCGGAGCAATTAAAGACTCACAGGCTCTCAGGTTTGATTCCCTCTAGCGCTCAAGCTCGGGCCCCCGGGGATGAGGCCGTTCCCTCTCCCGCTAAGGGCGAAGTAGTTGTCTTCGTGGAGCACCTGTTCCGCGGATTTTCTCCCCCGGCGATCTTTTCTTCCGCCAGCTCCTCGAACTCTATGAGCTGCGGATTCATGATCTGGCTCCTAACTCCATTCTCACCCTTTCCAATTTCGTCGTTCTCTGTGAGGATTACCTCCAAATCAAGCCCGATATCGATCTCTGGCTTGAGCTTTTCTACTGCAACCCTCAGCCCGAGACCTCTGGGGGCCCTCTTCTCCAATGTGGCGCCGTCGCTCTTCAACGGCGCCTCAATTCTGTCTTCCCAAAGCCAATCTTTCCCAATCGCATCAAGGATTGGCAAAAAACCTTTTTCTATTGCAAGGATACCTCCCCTGTAAATGAACCGAAACTTCCCTTATTCTCTAAGGAACGCCTTCGGGCGACTCCTCTGATGAAAGCTAGGTGCCCAGAGGCCGCCCGGCCAAGAGTCGAGTCTCTGATCACTCGCATCCGGGCCCTCTTGTCCCATAACTTGGAGAATATGGATCTGGTCCGCTGCTGGACGACTTGGAGAATCCAGCCACTGAGTCCTAGGACTCGGTTGATATGCTCATATACCAGATGCGCTGGTGATGATCTTCGAGTGACAGAGCAGCTATCTGATGGACCCGAACTTGGTCGACTTATCAAAAAGTTGACTGGGAAACCGGTGAAGGATCAAGCTCACTTCGGGCTCCAGCCCTTCTGCTCAACCAACCCAGCTCCTGCTGTAAGCATCACTCTCTACTTCATTTCTGTCTTGACATCACTTGTACTACTTACTAATTCACTTTTGTCTACTATGTTGCAGCTCACCGACTCCTTCTGGGAGCCGGCCTCTGGAGCTGGTACTAAGGATAAAGCTGAAGCTGAGGCTGAGGCTGAAGAAGAAATTCCTGCCACAGATCAAACCACTGTGGCAGAAGACACTGACGATGCGGATGAGGAGTCCTCCCAGGGGGCTCCTGCTGAAGATGACGCTGCCGATGAGGAGTCCTCGCCAGAGGCTCCAACTGAAAATGCCGACGAAGAGGAGTCCTCTCAAGAGGCTCCCATAGTGGAAGAGACTGGCGATGACGAGTCCTCTCCAGAGGCCCCCACCACTAGGCAAACGGACACTACCTCTGCTGCTGCTCAGCCATCAATATCTGCAGAGTCCTCAGCTAGGAGTCACTCCTCGTCCTCTCCAGCCTCAAACAATAATGGTTCTCGAGAGGCTGTTCCCAAGGTACCACTCTCACGAGTCCTTGGGTCCTCTCGCTCTCCTACTAAGCCTGAAGAACTGATGGGGTCGCAGCATGGAAAACAAAAATTTTCTACGCGGCAAAGCGGAATAAACCCCAAGGATCTAGATCTACGAGATGAAGATAGCGAAGATGAGATCCAATCTCTTACCCTCGAAGATCAACAAACGCGTTTTGTCGGTGCAGGGGTTGGCTAGTCGATCCCCGCAACTAGACTCGTCTAGTCGCGAGGAGATGTATTATCCTCGAGATCCAATCCGGTGAAGTGCAGCAACGGGCAGCACCTCCGCGGCGTCCACACGTACAGCTCGATGAAGACGTCGACTCCTTGATCCCGCAAGCGAGACGACGTGGCCTTGATGATCTCAGCAGCACGACGGTAGTGCCGGTGACGATGACGATCTCCGCGAGCAGGGCTTCGCCAAGCCAAGCAAGGGGAGAGGGAGAGGAGCAAGGTGGCGCAGCAGCCCTAGGGCAAGGGGTGGTGCGGCTAGGTGTGGTGAGGTGGAGGTGCGGCAGCCCTTCGGGAGATGGGGTGGCGCACTAGGGCTAGATGGGAAGAGGGGGGTGCGGCTAGGGGAGAGGTGCGGCAGCCTCCAAGGGTGTGTGGTGCGCACCCCCCCTCCCCTCCTTATATAGGTGGCGGCTAGGTCAAGGGGAGGGGGCCGGCCGGCCCCTCCTTGCTTGCCCCCCAAGTTGGAGTCCAACAAGGACTCCTCCTTGGGCCCTTTCCTAAAGGGGTGGGAGCCCACCTCCTAGTCCAACTAGGAGTGGGACTCCCCTCCTATGCCGCACCAGCCCATGGGCTTAGGTGGTGCGCCCCACCAAGTGGTGGCAGCACCCCTTTGCACCATGTGGGCCCCATACAAATTATGCGGTCCCACTTCTAGACTCTTCTAGAACATTCCGGAACCTTCCGGTACCCTTTAAATAATTTCCGGAACTTTTCTGAAACCTCCGGAAACAACTTTCCATATATGAATCTTATTCTCCGGACTCCTCCGGAACTCCTCGTGATGTCCGGGATCCCATCCGAGACTCCGAATCACCATTCGTTCACTTCATCATTTAATTCATCGCAAAACCTAATTTCATCGGAACGTTAAGTGTGTGACCCTACGGGTTCGAGAATGCATAGACATGATCATATCAATAATTAATAGCGGGACCGGGATGTCCATATTAATTCCTATACACTCAACGAAAACCTTTTCTCGATTGAACCACAATGCCGGAGATTCAAATAATCTCATATACGATTCCCTTTGTCTCACGATATTTTACTTGCCCGAGATATAATCGTTGACATCCCCATGTCTAGTTTAATCTCGTTACCGGCAAGTTCTCTTTACTCGTCCATAATATAGGATCCCGGTGATTACAACTTAATCACATGTCTGCAGACTCTTGATGCTATATTACCGAGAAGGCCTGGAGATATCTTCTCCGTCACATGGAGGGACAAATTCCACTCTCGATTCATATCACCCAACAACCCACCATCGGAGATACCTGAAAGCCACCTTTATAATCACCCAGTTACGAAGTGACGTTTGATGTCCACAAAGTATTCCTCCGGTAAACGGGAGTGATATAATCTCATGGTCTAAGGAAACTATATTTGGCATATTAAAAGTGTTGACAACAAAACTTTTGTGACACGATTAATTGCAACTCTTATTTGGGTCATGTCCATCACACCATTACTCCTAATGATATGACTCCGTTATCAAGTGACTATAACAAGTCCATAGTTAGGAAACTCTAACTATCTCTTGATCAACGAACTAGTCCTGTAGAGGCTCACTAGGGACTCCTGGTGTTTATATTCCACACATGTATTATGTTTCCATTTAATACAATTATAGCATGGATAATAAACTATTATCATAAACTTGAATATGCTTAATAAACCATTTTATTATTGCCTCTAGGGCATATTCCCAACAGTCTCCCACTTGCACTAGAGTCAATAATCTAGTTTACATTTCCGCGATCCAACACCCATGGAGTCTCACTCATGAAGTCTCAGTGCTGATCATGTTTGCTTGTGGAAGAGGTTCCGTCCGTACTCTGTACCTTTACAGTTCTTTATGTCCTTTGCAAAATTGTAACTGTCATCTAAATTGACATTACTTTATCATCACATGATAAACTTCTTATCATCCCATGATAAAATCATTATCATATAATATGTTTGGTCATAGAGTGAGATAATCATATCCTTTCATGCCCATATGTATGATTAGTCAAAAGAACTTTCTCATAACACATGCATCTGGAACTCAATCTTGAAACAACTTTCTCAAACCAAAATATTATATCTTATTTCAATCCTTGAATTAATCATATACTCCTATATCTTGTAGACTTAACAAATCAACAGTGAACCTTGTCACTTTGACATTTCCGATCATGCTTTCGCTGTGCTGCTACTCTGCTATTAAGAGATCCCTAATTTAGTCTGGCTTTATGACTTCAACCAAGTCCACCATTTTCTAAATTTATCTCAATCTCATAAAAATGACTCCTCATTCAACATGTTCTTACAATTAAGAACTTGGGTCACATATCGTCATATACAAACATATGGTTCTTATATGTTGAGATCTATGAACAATTCATATTAAATTCAACATATCCTCTAACCATCAATTTTGTACTGAGTTCTCTAACTCAATGCTTCACCTATATATCACAATGAGATGAACCATTCTTCTCTTGTTTCATTTTGAACTCCTTCAAAAATATTTAGGTTAAACATCCGACTCTAATGTTTATCAAACTTATCTATCCTCCATAGATACATTCATCTACATGAATATTTGACGTTCAAATTAACTTCATAAGTTATGCAATGGTCCATGACAACATTTACAACATTTATGAAATCTCCATTTCATTCAAACACTATGTTGTAAACTCCCACTCAAATATACCTCATACACATATTAAATTGTGAAGCCACATTGACTCCCACTCAGAAATATGTTATCTTTATATTTGACCATGATTAACTAGCTCCCACTCAAACATATGTCACCACATATTTTGATTATGGAAATTAATTTCTGCTCTAACTTAATATATGTCACCACATATCTTAATTAGATCTCACTCAGTTTCTTATGCACTTTCTCGACACTTTGGACTCCTCCAAAATTCTTAACTCTTAAGATTCGAGAAACTCATATACGAAACACCAGCACTTTGCTAGCTCTAAGTTTTATTATTCCACGCAAACTCTTTTGCTAAATAAATATGTGAAACATCCTTTTCACAAATCAAGTAACGATTACTTTATGATTTAAACTTAAAGTAGAATGACTCTTAGTCACTTTCGTATTTAAGTTTCTATTTCTGCTTTTGTAGTTTTGTAGGTATGTCTTGTTTCTCAAACATGACAAACAAATCATGAATATTATTTTGCAACTTTTGACAAAATTCATATTCTTGAATCCTACTTCTCTTTAGACAAGCTAAACCAAAATTCAATGATCACCATCATCAAAACCTTTTATGTGTCAAGTTTTATCCAATATAGCACTTTACATATGTGCCACTTGATACATAAACATGCAAGGTTTAAGCTTTCTAAATTTATTCCAACAAATCTTTTATCCATGAAACAATTTCACGATAAAACCACTAAAACACATACACAACCAAACACATTGGTTTGTTCCTTTTAGTCTCACATTGTGGAATCTCTATTCATAATCTCATATGAACATTCTACCAAACTTTATTTGCTTTGGCTCTTAATTATCTCATAATCATGAACCACTATTTCACATAACTCATATGCGAAACGCAAATCATTTAAATAGATCCTTTATTAAAACAGAGTGTTATCAAAATAAATCTAAATGATACTAATAAAACCCTTAAAACCAAGAACCCTTTATTTTATGACCACATAATATCAAATATAATGTGACTACAATACTTTAGGTTTATCAAAAAACACTTTTGAATAATCTCTAAATATTGTAATTTGTGATAACACTTGTCACAAGTCACCATACTAAACAATAACTCAAATATTTTGTCTCTTTTGATTAAATCGAAAAGACTCAATTATCTTGTTAATTTGATATCCTTTACTTCCATGATCTTATCATGACATGACTAAATACTCCTATTCACTCATCCATGACAAAATAATGATGTCTTTTATTTACTGAAAAATACAACCAACACTTGTGTTTATTTTCAGCAACTCATTGGCATTTTCAGAAAATGGCATTTTTAATCACACTACTTAGTGATGCGCATCAACATGCTCTTCAGCACTAATAGTACAATTAAAACAATTCACATCATTAAGTATTGGATATTTTAGTATGTCTTTATTTTATAAGTGTTTAACTACTTATCGTTTAAATCTAGCAAAGGACAATAATCTCATAATCGAAACGTGATCTCCAAAAAGATTTACTCATGAAAATAGAACAACCACTTGTCTTTGACATGAATGACCGTCTCACAAACCGAGACACACTAATTTAAGATCACACTTAATTCGATTACAAAAACTCATTCAAATCCTCTAATTTAAAACGATAAATGTAGAAGCAGAACATCGCCAGCATCAACTCCTTGATTGCCATCTTCCCGCGAAATCCACTCAGTCCCTCATGCACTTCTCAAACGGCAGGCCCTGTTTTCATAAACCAGCACAAGTATCAAATACTTAGCTCACCATAAGTGTAAATGGGACATTTAAACATTTATAACTAGTATATCAAAATATACCTTCTGCGTTTGACTACCTCTCCTGCTATGGGTTCCACTTTAACTTGACTCAGCTGGGAAATGAACTCACAGAAAGTGATCGAATCCCTTCCCATGACATAGTTCTTCACATAATCCTTATAGCTGGGGGGAAGCGAAGCGCAAAGCACCCCATCTATTGCCATCTCGTCAGTTATTTCATGGTTCCAAACATCCACCATAGTATAATACAGCCGGTGCATCTTACTTAGGTGATGTTCCAAGCAAGTGTTTTCTTCCATCTTAGTTGAAAGAAATTCATCCAGGCATTCAAACCTTGCAACTTAACTTGTGCTATGAANTTAAAGTTTCTATTTCTTCTTCTGTAGTTTTGCAGGTATGTCTTGTTTCCCAAACACGACAAGTAAATCATGAACATTATTTTGCAACTTTTGACAAAATTCATATTCTTGAAACCTACATCTCTTTAGACAAGCTAAACCAAAATTCAATGATCACCATCATCAAAACCTTTATGCGTCAAGTTTTAACCAATATAGCACTTTACACATGTGCCACTTGATACATAAACATGAAAGGTTTAATCTTTCTAAATTCATTCCAACAATTCTTTTATCCATGAAACCATTTCACGATAAAACCACTAAATACACAACATAACCAAACACATTGGTTTGTCCCTTTTAGTCTCACATTGTGGAATCTCTATTCATAATCTCATATGAACATTCTACAAAACTTTATTTGCTTTGGTTTTTAATTATCTCATAATTATTGAAACCACTATTTCACATAACTCATATGCGAAACGCAAATCATTAAATAGATCCTTTATTTAAAACAGGAGTGTTATCAAAATAAATCTAAATGATACTAATGAAACCTTAAAACCAAAGACCCTTCTTTATGACCACATAATATCAAATATAATGTGACTACAATACTCTAGGTTTATCAAAACACCTTTTGAATAATCTCTAAATATTGTAATTTGTGATAACACTTGTCACAAGTCACCATACTAAACAATAACTCAAATATTTTGTCTCTTTTGATCAAATCGAAAGGACTCAATTATCTTGTTTCACTTAATATCCTCTACTTTCAAAATCTCATCATGACATGAATAAATACTCCTATTTACTCATCCACGATAAAACAATGATGTCTTTTATTTACTGAAAAATACAACCAACACTTGTGTTTATTTTCAGCAACTCATGGCATTTTCAGAAAATGGCATTTTTAATCACACTACTTAGTGATGCGCATCAAGATGCTCTCCAGCACTAATAGTATAATTAAAACAAATCTCATCATTAAGTATTGGATATTTTAGTATGTGTTTATTTTATAAGTGTTTAACTAATTATCGTTTAAATCTAGCAAAGGACAACAATCTCATAATCGAAACGTGATCTCCAAAAAGGATTACTCATGAAAACAGAACAACCACTTGTCTTTAACATGAATGACCGTCTCACAAATCAAGACACACTAATTTAAGATCACACTTGATTCGATTACAAAACTCATTCAAATCCTCTAATTTAAAACGATAAATGTAGAAGTGAAATGACGCCAGCATCAACTCCTTGATTGCCATCTTCCCGCGAAATCCACTCAGTCCCTCCATGCACTTCTCAAACGGCAGGCCCTGTTTTCATAAAACATCACAAGTATCAAATACTTAGCTCACCATAAGTGTAAATGGGACATTTAAACATTTATGACTAGTATATCAAAATATACCTTCTGCGTTGGCTCCTCCGCCTGCTACGGGATTCCTTTCGATCTGACGAAGTCGAGACATCAGTTCCGGATAAGTGATCGAATCCCTTTCCATGACATAGTCTCTGACACAATTCTTGAATTTGGGATGAAGCGAATGCAACAACCCATCTATCGCGAATTCGTCACTTATCTCCACATCCCAAGCATCCATAAGAGTGTGATATATCCTATACATTTTCTTCAGATGATCCTCTAAGCGATCATTTTCTTCCATCTTAGTTGAAAGAAACACACCCAGACCTTCAAACCTTGCAATTCTCACTTGTGCTATGAACATTTCCTTTAGCTTAGTGACAGTCTCAATGGCACTCAAGTTTTTGAATTGTTTGGATAGGTATGAATTCATGAAGACACTCATCAACCAATTGACTTGAATGTGAGTCTTACTCCGGCTGAGCCAATCCATACGCTTGTTGTAACTCGCAGAAGCATCGGGTTTTTCTTCTAAGGGTTCATGTAACACGTAGAGCTGATCATTGGTTGATAGGACTTCTCTAAGACGTTCATACCACTCGATGAAGTTTGACCCATCGAGACGCAGCTCCTCAGTAAGAAACATACTACTGTAGTCGGCCATGATCTACAAGGATTTTGCAAAGACATCTTTAGGACACTTGTTTATGACAATTTTAGTTCAACTTAATCAAATTAATGAACTCCCACTAAACTCAACATCTCTCCGGTTGATTAGTGACACACGATCCAAATCCACTACACCACCACCGATCATCACGTGAGATGATGTAGTTTCAATGGTGAACAACTCAGTGTTGATCATATCATTCATATGACTCGTGTTTAACCTTTCGGTTCCGTGTTCCCGAGGCCATGTCTGTACATGCTAGGCTCGTCAAGACAACCGTAGTATTTCCGCATGTGCAAACTGGCTTGCACCCGTTGTATGTGAACGTTGAATCTATCACACCCGATCATCACGTGATGCTTCGAAACGACGAACTTTCGCAACGGCGCATACTACGGGAGAACACTTAATTATCTTGATATTAACATGAGAGATCACCTTATCATGCTACCGTCGCGATCACATCTAAGCATAACAATAAGGTGCATAAAAGGGATTAACATCACATGCAATTCATAATTGTGATATGATATGGCCTTTCTTCATATGCTCTTAGATCTCCATCTTCAAAGCACCGGCAAGATCTCCATCTCCGGCATGATCTCCATCATCTTGGCGCCATCACCATGGTTGTCCACCAACTATTGCAACTACAACTAATGCTACTCTTAGCAATGAAGCAAAGCAATTACATGGTGATTTCATTGACACGCAGGTCACATAAAATAATAGACAACCATATGGCTCCTGCCGGTTGCCGTACTCGTCGACATGCAAGTCGCGAAATATTACAAACATGATCATTGCATACATTATCACAAATCACATTGGCCATATCACATCACTTGACCCCTTCTGCAAAAACAAGTTAGACGCCTCTATTTTGTTTATGCAAATTTTACGTGGCTTGGGTCAACGAGATAGAACCGTTCTAATCTATGCAAAACCACAACAGTGATATAATAGTTGCTTATTTACTCATCCTTTTGAAAGGCCTTCCATTGAAAATTGCATCCTCACTAAAGCAAGAGAAACAGACACCCGCCAGCCACTTATGCAAAACAAGTTGCATGTCAGTCGTGGAACCGGTCTCTCGTGCGTGGACGAGTAAGGTTGGTCCGGGCCGCTTCAATCTCACAATACCGCAAAGATGCAAAGTGCACGCGAGAAGGTAGCAACATAAAATATCAACGCCCACAACTCCTTGTGTTCTAATCGCATCAACACCTACAAATAAACCTGGCTCTGATACCACTGATGGGGTCGCAGCATGGAAAACAAAAATTTCTACGCGGCAAAGCGGAATAAACCCCAAGGATCTAGATCTATGAGATGAAGATAGCAAAGATGAGATCCAATCTCTTACCCTCGAAGATCAACAAACGCGTTTTGTCGGTGCAGGGGTTGGCTAGTCGATCCCCGCAACTATACTCGTCTAGTCGCGAGGAGATGTATTATCCTCGAGATCCAATCCGGTGAAGTGCAGCAACGGGCAGCACCTCCGCGGCGTCCACACGTACAGCTCGATGAAGATGTCGACTCCTTGATCCCGCAAGCGAGACGACATGGCCTTGATAATCTCAGCAGCACGACGGTAGTGCCGGTGATGATGACGATCTCCGCGAGCAGGGCTTCGCCAAGCCAAGCAAGAGGAGAGGGAGAGGAGCAAGGTGGCGCAGCCCCTAGGGCAAGGGGGTGCGGCTAGGTGTGGAGGTTGGATGGCGGCAGCCCTCCGGGAGAGGAGGGGTGCGGCTAGGGCTAGAGGGAGAGAGGGGGGTGCGGCTAGGGTTGTGGGGCGGCAGCCTCCAAGGGGTGTGTGGTGCGCCCCCCCTACCCCTCCTTATATAGGTGGCCGGCTAGGTCAAGGGCAAGGGGGCCGGCCGGCCCCTCCTTGCTTGCCCCCCAAGTTGGAGTCCAACTAGGACTCCTCCTTGGGCCCCCTTTCCTAAAGGGGTGGAGAGCCCACCTCCTAGTCCAACTAGGAGTGGGACTCCCCTCTTCCTTAGCCGCACCAGCCCATGTGGGCTTAGGTGGTGCGCACCACCTAGGTGGTGGCAGCACCCCTTCGCACCATGTGGGCCCCATACAAAATATGGCCCCACTTCTAGACCCTTCTAGAACACTCCGGAACCTTCCGGTACCCTATAAATAATTTCCGGAACTTTTCCGAAACCTCCGGAAACAACTTTCCATATATGAATCTTATTCTCCGGACTCCTCCGGAAATCCTCGTGACGTCCGGGATCCCATCCGAGACTCCGAATCACCATTCGTTCACTTCATCATTTAATTCATCGCAAAACCTAATTTCATCAGAACGTTAAGTGTGTGACCCTACGGGTTCGAGAATGCATAGACATGATCATATCAATAATTAATAGCGGGACCGGGATGTCCATATTAATTCATATACACTCAACGAAAACCTTTTTCTCGATTGAACCACGATGCCGGAGATTCAATTAATCTCATATACGATTCCCTTTGTCTCACGATATTTTACTTGCCCGAGATATAATCGTTGACATCCCCATGTCTAGTTTAATCTCGTTACCGGAAAGTTCTCTTTACTCGTCCATAATATAGGATCCCGGTGATTACAACTTAATCACATGTCTGCAGACTTTTGATGCTATATTACCGAGAAGGCCTGGAGATATCTTCTCCGTCACATGGAGGGACAAATTCCACTCTTGATTCATATCACCCAACAACCCACCATCGGAGATACCTGAAAGCCACCTTTATAATCACCCAGTTACGAAGTGACGTTTGATGTCCACAAAGTATTCCTCCGGTAAACGGGAGTGATATAATCTCATGGTCTAAGGAAACTATATTTGGCATATTAAAAGTGTTGACAACAAAACTTTTGTGACACGATTAATTGCAACTCTTTATTTGGGTCATGTCCATCACACCATTACTCCTAATGATATGACTCCGTTATCAAGTGACTATAACAAGTTCATAGTTAGGAAACTCTAACTATCTCTTGATCAACGAACTAGTCCTGTAGAGGCTCACTAGGGACTCCGGGTGTTTATATTCCACACATGTATTATGTTTCCATTTAATACAATTATAGCATGGATAATAAACTATTATCATAAACGTGAATATGCTTAATAAACCATTTTATTATTGCCTCTAGGGCATATTCCCAACAGATTTGCGAATAGTCCCACCTTGGACCACGGGTCCATGGTAGTAGCTAGATGGTAGTCTCTCTCTTGTGCTTCATGTCTTATGATCTTGTGAGCTGCCTAACATGATCAAGATCGACTAGATTAAGTTTGTGTTATAATCTTGTCAATTGCCCAGCTGTAATTTGTTTACCCATCATATGAGTGTTTTATTTACTTGAGAGACTCCACTAGTGAACCCATGGCCCCCGGTCCATCTTTTTACATTGACTGCAACCTTTATTCATCACTTTTCATCATCATTACTCCACTGGTCCATTTTCATATTTTCATCTATTTCACTATACAATTAACCGCTTTGTTTTCTGCGAGACCGGAAAGATTGACAACCTTTCCGCCGTTGGGGGCAAAGTATTTTGGTTGAGTGTGTGCAGGTCCACGTCTGTTGAAGATTAAGCACCATAGATCTTCAACATTCACTTTGTTGTTGATTTCAAAGTCCTACTGGTTCGATAAACCTCGGTTCGTTAACGAGGGAAAACTCCTACTTGCTACAACCATGCCTTCGCTTGGGGCACCACCCAACGCATCATTCAACACGCTAGCAGTATGCCGAAGAGTGCCTCTCCCATATTGGTGTATGGGGGAGCAATATGTGAGTCTTCACCGTGCGAAGCGCAAGTGGATTATGCGCAAGGCAAAGGTATGATCTTGATATGGTTTCTACTTTACCGGTCTCATGATGTTGTTGAGAGACCGGGTTATAGGATAGATAGCCGTACTATCAAGTGGGGCTCTCGACCAAGTATCTTGATCGTATCGTTCATGGAGAGCTTAAAACTTTGCATCCTTGCAATCATCTTTATTGGTTCTTATTTGGCTCTTATCATGGTGTGGTCTTGGTGCTTGTCGTGCTTGTCATGACAAGGCCAAGTTCACCGAAAACGGTTTTCATATGCGTCTCCTATTGCGTTTTCGGTATTTGAGATTTTGTCGGTTCATCCTTGTGGATGGTCTCACTCTTCCAATTATTTGCGAAATCTCCTTTACTTGTTTTCAATATTTCCAAGGATATCTCTTGTCGCCCTCTTTCCAACAAAATTGGTTTCACTTCATTCGGACTTCATTTGCAAAAGATATGGTGTTTCCGGTTCTTTATACAAAGGTTTTACCTTTCCACATTTGGCTTTATTCTCCCTTGTTGGACTATGATGTTTATCTGTATATTCTTGTAGAGCTTTTCATTGCGATTCCAACGAGGCCAAGAACATCGAAAACGGAGTTCGGATGATCAAAATATGTTCGTTTCGTATTGGATGTTTTTCTACGGTTTGGCCAGCCCAGGCCGGGCTCAGGCCGGGTCAAGGCCGGCCGCTTCTGGTTCCTGCCCAGCCAGGCCGGGCCAAGGCCGGCCCCAGGCCGGGCTGTCGGGGCTGAGTGTTTTTTCTCCCCAACGGCCACATTTGTGGCCCCATATAAAAAGGGGTCTTCTTCCCCATTGTTCCCTCAATCTTTTTTAGCTCTCTCTCCTCCATTGTTGCAATTCTTGGAGCTTGATTCCTCCTCTTCCCTCCATGATTCTTGCCTCCTTCTAGAGGGAAAAGAGAGAGGAGATTTAGATCCATTATTCCACCAAACCAAATCTCCTCTAAGTGAGGGGAACCCGTTGGATCTAAATCTTGGAGTTGCTTTGTGTTTCTCCTCTTTGTTCTTCCTCTTAAATCCCTCCATAGCATTAGTTGCTTTGGTTGGATTTCGGAGAGAAGGACTAGACCACTTAGTGTGTTGTTGCCATTGCATTTGGTGCATCGGTTTGTGCTCTCCACGGTGATACGTGGGATTGAAGTACGAGAAGCTTGTTACTCTTGGGTGCATTGTGTTCCCAAGAGCTTGTGCCTCTTGGGTGCATTGTGTACCCTAGACGGTTGGTGGTGTCGCGAAGACTTCGAGTTGTGAAGCTTCGGGCAAGGTTTGGGAGCCCCCGATTGAGTTGTGGGTGTGTGCCCCAAGATTGTTGTAAAGGCTCCGGATTCCGCCTTGAAGGATTTCGATAGTGGAAGGTGAACCAAAACCTTGGGGTGAGGTTAATCGGAGAATAGGGTGAGGCATTTTGTGGCATCTTGAGTAGGCCTTTGTGGCGAGCTCACACCCCTCCAACGAGACGTACTCCCTTAACAAGGAGGAACTCGGGAATACATCCTCGTCTCCGCGTGCCTCAGTTATTTCTATATCCGAGCTCTTTACTTATGCAATTTACATTGTGATAGCCTTCGTGCTTGAAGTTTTATATCTTGCTATCACCTTGTTGTTTGTCTTGCTGAGCCTAGTTTATTTAGGTTGTTGGCTTGTTAATTTAAACACGTAGTTTTATTCCGCAATTGTCTAGCCTTAAACCGGAAAAGTTTTAATCACCTATTCACCCTATCTAGGCGACATCGTTTGTCCTTTCAATTGGTATCAGAGCCTCAGCTCTCTTTTTGGGCTTTACCGCCTAGAGAGTAAAGATGTCGTTTAGAGAAATTAGTGCACGATCCCACTTTTATATTCGATGGCACCAATTTTATTGTTTGGAAAACTCATATGCTTAGTCACTTACGGGTCTTGGACCCCAATATTGATCGTATCTTAGATATAGGTTTTTCTCCTCCAAAGGATTACAAAAGTATGACTTTAGAGCATGAGAAAAACTTATATCTAGATGCTCTATCTTCTAATGAGTTTTGCAAATTTTTGAGTGTTGTAGTTTTTGAGTCAATCATGCCTCTTCGAAACGCTCATGAATTACGGACAAAGCTTCAAGATAAATACGACAAGTCCATGAGTACTGAGGATGATTGTTCTCCCTCCATCTCCGGCCGTGATGAGTTCTCATCTTCGTCAACTTCACCAAAATGTGGTAAGCCACAAATTAATGTGATGGTGAGTAGTGATAGGTGTTGCAATAATGATAGTGAGCTCATTGTTGATGATCTTTTATCTCTATCTTGTTGCAATGCCTCATCTTCATACATGCTAGTGTTGATAGTCCTTGCATATCATCCAAAAATTGCTTGGATAAATCTCTTGATGATATGCTTGCCTTATCTTGTTGCCATGATAAAAATGTGTGTGTTCCCTCTAATCCTTGTATTATTAATAATGTAGAGAAAACCCAAATATATATGGAACAAGATGTGAACTTGAGTAGTTCAATAATCAATTGTTCATCTTCATCAACCACCTTTTGCCTTATGGCTAATCTTCTAGTAGTGATGATAATGATAATGATAATAATGATGAAGAAGATGACGAGGATGATGATGGTGAATCCTTTCATAGGTCTAATGGTTCTTAATGCCCTTCCTAAAATTAAAAATGCTCATGCTATCCTCTTTGAAATTATGGAAACCCTAATTGAGCGTGGGCTTACTATTAAGGCTTTGGAAGCAAGCCTTGTTGGAAAAGGAAGGATTGAAAGAGAGGATGCGGATGAAAAGCATCTTTTGATTATGCCTTTGAGAAGAGCACGAGTGTAACATCCCAAAACTTTGGAATGTTAAAAATCACAAGAAACTAAAACTTTTTGACAAAGAAAGAATTTTTTTTGAGAATTGTTTGATAGAAAATCTCAAAATAAAAGAAAACCCCAAAAGATATAAGGTTTGATGACCTCTTAAAAAGTATTTTGAGTTTTCAAATGTTTCAAACAAATTATCTATTTCTATTTTAAAGTTATGAAGTTAAAATAGTACTTTGGGAAAATATAAACCCTAAAAGTATTTTTTGGACTTATTACTATATTGTTTTGTAAAAAAGGTTTACCAAATTATTATATTGAAATTTAAAATGATATTGCAAAATATATATTAAAAAGATTACTTTTGATATTCAAGTTTTTATTTAAAATAAAATGGTATTAAAATAAATTTCTAAAACCATATTGAAATTTGGCATAAAGGTGCCAAATATGTCAATATGAATATTTTGAATTTCATTATTTTGTTTTAAGTTATAAAGTACAAATAAGTTTAATTTATAACAAGCTTTTCAAAAAAGTATGTATTCATATTTTTCCGAAATCTTTGAAATCAAAATTGATTTCAAAAATGAGTTCAAATAAATAAAAACAGAAAAAAAAAGATAATAGAAAAGGAAAAAAAACTAACTGGGCCGAAGCCCAATAGCTAGGCCGACCGAACTGAACCGAGCGACCGCTCGTGTTCATCTTCCACCTCTCGCACGTACAGAACCTGTACGTTACCACCATGGCTACTTCCACCTCTTCCTCTCCCTCTAGTGGCCATTATAGCCATTATTTGGACTTGCCACCATCACGAAAAATGCTTAGAATTTCACAGGGGTTCCATTCAGGGAAGTAGTTTCCCACTTCCAAGTCTTAATCTTCCAGACCGACGTAGTGAACCGAATGCCATTCGTTGGCACCCATCTCCTGATCTCCCTCCTCAGTCCTTATAAAGACAATCTGATCGCGTCACATTACACCCCTTGGCTTCCTCCACCACTTACCTCAACAAACTTTCTTGAGAGGACCTCTGTACAACCCGTGCCAACCAACGCCAAATTCAGCCCCAAACCGAGTTCATCACCAGATCTTGTCGTCCACGGTGAGCCTCTCGCCACTTCCTCGCACAAGAAGACTCCGATCATCGAGGCAAACCTCCAGGACATGGTGATGCATCATTCCATTGACGTTGGTCACGCCTCAACCGAAGCCCGAGCAACATCGCCGCCGCAGCCAAGATTCTGACGAGGTGAGACCTCGCCATGCTTCACGATGATGTCCTGCGTGATCTATGTGTCCTCCTGCACTCTCCCTAATTTTTCCAAATTTTTCCCGCAGCACAACCATGGAGAACGAGGTCAACCGATCTCACCGGTGACCGACATCGCCGCAGTTCTTCTCCTCTTCCGCCGAGGCTAATAACCTCTTGAGCCCGAGACCTTGTCGTGTCTCCTTCCCGTATTCACGCGAACCTCCTGGACATGACTCCGCGCCTCGAGAGACACCGAGAAGACGAGCGCAACATCGACCACTTCGTTTACCCCGCATCACGTTGACACCGTTCTCCTCGACACCGACAATTTTCGTTTCTTTCGGTGAGCCTCCCATGCATGTTCTAATCTTACCTATATATTATTCCCAATATATTAGATCAGACCACCCTATTATGCCCAAACATAATAATTTTGGCCATACAAATTTTCCCAAGTGTCAAAACCTTTTTATTTTCGGTTTTATCTTTGGACAGATTTTGGTCAACCTTAGAAATTCCATATCAAATCAACCGTAACTCCGTTTTCGATGTTTTTGTAGTCTATGGTTTCGTATGAACGTGTAGAATACAGTAGTATAAGAAAAAGGTGTATTTTAGTCGTGCACTAACTTGTTATTTGCAGAATGGTTATTAACTTGTTTAGGCTATAAAATGAGTTTTACAAATCCTTTTTGAGTGAATCAAATTGCTAAAATCTTGTTTAGATGTCCTCTGTCCAGTAGCAATGTTTACCAAAATTTATAAAATGTTTTTATGCAGTAACTTTAGAATTTGTGTTTTTACCTTTATTTGAGTGTTTTGGAATTATTCCTATTAAGTAAACTATTAAAAAAAATTTTGTGGCATCATGCATATGCTACATAACAGAAAACTAACTAGATGTATTATTGTTAATATTGTTGTGTGCTAGATTGCATTTCATGCATTCATATATGTTTGTATTGCCTTATTTGTGATTGTTGTATTGTTGTTTATTATTGTTTGCTTATATTATTTAGTTTGAACGGAGTGCTCCAAGTTACGTTGAAAAGAGAGTGTGAGCAACGACAAGTTTTTCAAAGGCAAGTGATGCTCCTGCATAAATTACCTATTATTTCTCCTATATGCATTTTAGTGTTTTATTTTAGTAAAGCATGATAGGTGTTATTAGTATTGCTATGCTAGACCTGTTTAGTATTACTCCAAATATTCCTAAGTGTCTAGTACCTATATGATAACTTAGTATAAGTATTGAAATGCTATGCTATGTGTTTTGTTATGAAAAGCTAATTTCTACTAAGTTAAACAACTACCTGGGTGGCAATTGATTTTGCTCTATTGGTGGTACAAAGTTGAGTGGCTGCTCAGGGCCATTTCCATGGTTATACCTGAGTATGTGCACTTGTGAACGGCCACCCAGGAACAAAGAGATTTAAGTCGCTCCAAGTTTAGTTTGCTTCCAGTGCAGCCACTTGGTATTATGGCTCTGCCTTGACTAAGTAAGTTATAGGCCCCGATTCCGGCAGTTCTCAGCGGATGTTCTCTTGTATGGGTCTGCCCAGAGGAACCGGGGAACATTTCCCAAAGGTCTCGTCTCAATCTTCTCCTTTCCTTTTCACTACATGAGGGTCAAGGACAGAATGGGTTGATTGAGTCAAGTGGTGAACGTGCACAACCTCTCGAGAGTGTCAAACTATGATCATAGCCGTGTCCCCGGTTACGGACATTTCTGAGCAGCTGAACAAGGATGTCAACTAAAGATCTCAACATTCCAATTTCTCTAAATTAAAACTTGATGGGTCAACAAGAGTAGTTGAGACGGTGGTTTTCATGCCATGAAAGTCTCGTATAGTTGAAAAGAAGTTTTACAAAGAGTTAGGAAAAAGTTGGCTTTCTGCAAAATAGCCTTCAACTCCACCAGCCAAATATGCATATAGATATTAGGAGTCTGCCCTTATGAGTCCACAAGTATCACTTGCCAGATCCATTCCAATGGTGAAAGGGCATGGTTGCCCCCATGTGTTGTTTTGGTAATTAATGACAATCTCTATGGACTAATGTGTGCTTTGAGTTATATTTGCAGTGTTGGTCCGTATGGAATGATTGTACTCCATATGTTGGAGTCAAGGCTAGAAGAAGACTATATGTTGATCAAGGCTAAGTGCAAGTTGATCAACATACAAGATTAGGGCATGTGAAGAAGAAGATCATTTGTTGATCAAGATCCTATGTTGTCCATGGTGGATGGCGTCACGTGGTGATCATCAAGATAAAGGCCATGTGAAGATATGTCGAAGAATGCCTCTCCCATCTTGGTGTATGGGGGAGCAATATGCGTGTCTTCACCAAGCGAAGCAAATCAAGAAAGGTGATCCACTTGAGAGTAGATCAAGATCGTCATCATCTAGCTCAAGTGGAATGCGCAAGGAAAAGGTATGATCTTGATAGGGTTTCTATTTTACCGGTCTCGCGGTGTAGTTGGGAGAACGGGTTTTAGGATAGATAACCGTACTATCAAGAGGGGCTCTCAAGTGAGCTTTAGCGTATCGGTCGTAGAGAGCTCAAACCTTTGCATCCTTGGCATCATCTTTATTGGTTCCTATTTGGATCTTATCATAGTGTGGTATTGGTGCTTGTCGTGTTTTTCATGACAAGGCTAAGATCACCGAAAACGGTTTTCATATGTGTCTCCTATTGAGTTTTCGGTGTTGGAGATTTTGCCGGTCCATCTATGCGGAAGGTTTCACTCTTCCGTTTATTAGCAAAATCACCCTTACTTGGTTTCAATATTCTCACATGATATGGGTAGCATTTGTCGTCCTCTTTCCAACAAAAGTGGTTTCATGTCATTCGGACTTCATTTACAAAAGATATGGTTTACCGGTTATTCATTTAGAGAGAGATCTAACATTTCCCCATTTGGTTTTACCTTCCCATGTTGGACAATGATGTTTCTATGCATAATCTTGTAGTGCTCGTTGTGGTGATTCCAACGAGCCCAAGAACATCGAAAACGGAGTCCGAATGATCAAAATATGTTCGTTTTAGTGTCGGGTGTTTCTGCAGTTTGGCCAGCCTTGCCGGGCTCAAGGCCGGGCTCAAGGCTGGCCGCCTCTGGCACCTGCCCAGCCTTCGCCACTGCGAGGCCAGCCTAGGCTGGGCTCAAGGCTGGCCTCTCTGCAGTTTGGCCGGCCTAGGCTGGGTTCAAGGCTGGCTGCTTCGGGCTGCAAGCCAGCCTCCGTGTAGTGCTTGGCCGGCCTAGGCTGGGCTCTCTGCGCAAAAGGATTCCAGGCCAGCCTTGGGGCCGGCCTCCAAGCCAGGAAGGCTGGCTTCTCTGCGTAGGTAAGAAATCCCCTTCAAACGGTCACTTTTCCCCACCCTTTAAAAGGGGTTGTCTTCTACCTTTTGAAGGAGACTCTTGAGCACAGTTTTTCCCCTCTCTCTCCTCCATTGTTGCAAGAGCTCAAATCATATAGATCTCCCAATTCCTCCACCCAAACTCGTTGATCTTTGGAGGATTGAAGGAGAAGGCCTAGATCTACATCTTCACCAATCCATTCCTCCTCTAAGTGAGGGGAACCTAGTAGGTCTTGATCTTGGAGTTTCTTTGTGTTTCTCCTTTGTTCTTCCTCTCAAATCCCTCCCTAGCATTAGTTGCTTTGGTTGGATTTCGGAGAGAAGAACTTGACCACTTAGTGTGTTCTTGCCATTTGCATTAGTTGCATCGGTTTGTGCTCTCCACGGTGATTCGTGGAAGTGAAGTTGAGAAGCTTGTTTCTCTTGGGTACTTTGGTACCCTAGAGCTTGTTCCTCTAGGGCACGTTGGTACCCTAGACGGTTGTTGATATCTCGGAGTCTTGGTGGCTTACGGGATTTGTTGGGAGCCTCCAATTAGGTTGTGGAGGGAGGCCCAACCTTGTTCTCTTCGGAGCTTTGGGTAGCTACGAAGACATTGCCGGGAGCCACCAATTGAGTTGTGGTGTGTGCCTCGGCCTTGTGCATCGAGTCTTGGTGGCTCGGTGCATTTGGTGAAGACCCTCCAACTTGTGGAGTGAGCTTCACCCTTGTAAAGGTTCTAGTTGTCAACCTCAACGGCAACATAGTGACAAGTGCCTCGCCACATTGGTGGTAAGACACAACGGAGATACGGTGTGCCATATCAAGGCTACTCGGTGTTTCACATTGGTGAACACCGCGCCGCTCCAACGGAGACTAGCTTCCATTGGGAAGTGAACTTCGGGATAAATCATCGTCTCCGAGTGCCTCGGTATTTCTATCCCGAGCTTCTTACTTATGCTATTTACTTTGTGATAGACATCGAGCTTAAAGTCATATATCTTGCTATCACCTAGTTGATCATATTGCTTAGCATAAGTTGTTGGTGCACATAGGTGAACCTAGCTAGTTTAGGTTTTGGCTTGATAAATTAAACGTTAGTTTTATTCCGCATTTATTCAAGCCTTAACCGTAATAATTTTAAAACGCCTATTCACCCCCCCTCTAGGCGACATCCGTGTCCTTTCAATTGGTATCAGAGCGGGTTCTCTCTTTATAGGGCTTCACGGCCTAGAGAGTAAAGATGTCGTCTAGTGGTTTAGTGCACAATGCCTCTTTAATATTCGATGGCACTAATTATGATAATTGGAGAAATCGCATGCTAAATTATTTTAGAGACATTAATCCATATATAGAGCAAATTCTAGATATGGGTTTTTCTCCTTTAGAGGATGAGGAAAATTCTTATCTAGATGATTCAACTTCTAAAAGTGATTTTCAAGTCTTTGAGTAATGCAGTTGCTTTGTCGATCTCTCCTTATCGGAATGGCCATGAGCTATGGACCAAGCTTCAAGACAATTATGGTGTGTCCATGGATAGTGAGAATGATTGTTCTCACTCCACCTCCGGGCGTAATGAGTTCTCAACTTCTTCTACCTCACCTACATGTGGCAAGCCACAAAATAATGCAATGGTGAGTAGGGATAAATTTTGCAATAATGATAGTGAGCTTCCTTTAGATAATATTTCATCTCTATCTCATTGCAATGATTTATCTTTGGATTTAAACACATCTAGAACTATAAATGTTTCACATGCTTGTGTTGATAGTCCTTGCATATCTTCTAAATCATCAAGTAGTGATGATCATAACAATAATGATGATGATGAAGAAGATGATGCTTACTTTAATAAGAAAGGTCTAATGGTTCTTAATGCTCTTTCAAAGAATGAAAATGCTTGTGAGAACCTACATGAAATTATGAGCACCCTTATTGAGCGAGGGCTTACTATTGAAAATTTGGAAGCTCGTGAAAATGAAAGTCTTCGCCGCGAACGTAATTATGCGGACAAGATTGCGAATCTTGAGGAAGCTCTTGAAGAAGAACAAACCACCAAGAAATCTCTTGAGGAGACATTTACTCTAGAGTTATCTAAAGCAAATGAAACCCATGATAGAGCTCTCAAGGTGGCTAATGATTTTAAAATAAAAAATGATGAGCTTGTTGTTGAAATTGTTAGACTCCTTGAGGCTAATGTGAAATTTGAAAAGGATGTCAAGTCCTTGGAAGATTCTCATGCACATCTCACTAAGTCTCATGATCAACTCCAAGCTCAATTACTAAAAGAGCTTCCTACTTGTTCTCCCATTGCTATTAATGTTGATGCTTGTGCTACTAACTCTATTTCTTGTGAAGCATCCATTTTAAAGGAGAATGTTGAGCTAAGGGCTCAACTTAAATTGCTAACTAGCAATTATGAGATATTGGAAGAAAGTCATGAGAAGCTCTCGAGCTCTCATGAAGATCTTCTCGTATCTCATGATAAGCTAAAGTTATCTCATGAGGCTATTGCTACCAAGGTAATATCTAGTGAGCCTCATATGGACAATGGCACAACTTCTACTAAAAATGCTAAAATGCCATGTGCTAGTCCATGTAATTCTTCATCTCACACTAATGCTAAATCATATGTTGAATTACATTTCGTGCCTAGTTGCTCTAATGATGAAGCTTCAACTTCCACTAGTGCTTGTGTAGCTACTAACCTTGTAGGGAAGACAAAAGAGCACAAGACACAAGCCACTTCTTTGAAGAAAGATGTGGAGAAGCGTCATAAAGGGAAGGCCACATTTGACAACATGTTGAGTGTGCAAAAATCCCCCAATGACAAGAGTGGACTTGGATTCAACCTCAATATCAAGAACAAGTCCAAGAGTAGCAATAAGAAGAGCCAAGAACAAGTCAATCACTCGGCCAAGATTGTTTGCTTCAAGTGCAAAATTGAAGGGCATCATGTTAGAGATTGCCCAATGAAGAAGAAGCCTCTTAGTGAGAAGCAACTAGGGAAGAGGCCTATTGTTCAATCTCTTGCTCAACCTCGGGTTGAACAAAGGCAACCTCCTAAGAAGACTCAAGTCATTGCTCCTCAAGTTGAGGCGCCTATTAAGAAGAAAGAAAAGAGTCGATATTGCTACTTATGCCGTGAGAAGGGCCATTTGGCTTCTTCATGCACAAACGGTACTCTATCCAACCCCATAATTATTGATGATGTTTATTCTCTTAGGAAGGATAGGGTTGGCAATGTGTTTGCCAAATATGTGGGAACTCAAAGTGGTGTCAAGAAAAGAACCATTTGGGTTGCCAAGCCTATTGTGACTAACCTCTTAGGACCCAACTTGGTTGGGGACCAACAAGCTCAAACTTGATCAATAGGTTGTGATGAAGGACATTGGAGACTTGGCTATCCTTGAAGAATTAAGAGATCTTCTTGATGATTATTTCCACAAGCCAAGTCATTTGGATTATATTGTCATATCGCATATCCAATGCTCCTTCTTGCGGTAACTTATATTTAAATTACATATATATTGTAAGTTGCTTGCCCCCTAGCATGTGTTAGTTTTGTTCCTAGCATGTGCTTGTATATGTTGTGCTTATTACTTACCTTGAGCAATCAAGTTTGTGTATGTTAATGTGCGCTCCATATATGTGTAAACTTTGTGTTGAGTCCTTATTGGATCTTGTGTTGATTTCAATGGGCTCTTCTTGAGAAATTAATGGACTATCCCATTCTGGGGGAGTGATATGCTTTGTGCACTTCACTAACCTAAAAATATGTGTATATGAGTAACACCACCTAGTATTGATATATCATGATTACCTAGTAACTATGTGGTGTGTCATGCTCATGAGAAATTCAAATTCTATAATGTCTATTAATTATCTCTATTTGATTTTATTTGCCTCTTGTTAAGAAGAAATGAATTATCACATTGTGGGGGAGTAATAAGCTATGTGCATATTACAATCCTACAAAATGTGAACATTTGAGGTTTGCCACTTAGATTTGATATTGTAAATTATCTTATTCCTATGTGGCATATTAGCTCAAACAAGTTCCAATTTGCTTTTTAGCTATCTTTTGGTTCTTGTTTGTGTGAGTTTGCTTGGTGTGACTTGTCTCTAATATGCATTTCCATACATTAGTTGAGAAACCATTTGTTCCATATTATTCTAACCATGGCCTTGCCGGTTGGTTTGAATAGTTGGAACTACCAACAAACCTTATTAAAACATGGTGTTTTATTTCTTATCTCTTGCCATATGTTTTATCTTGTGAGGATATCCTTGAATACATCTTATCATCGGGAAAATAATTCCAAATGGTCACTGTCCTTGGACAATCCATATTTATGTTTGTGATAGAATATTCTTGATTATCCTTACATTGGCATTGTCTTTCATGTGTCCCATCTCTTGCCAAAATATTTATTTTGACTCCCTTTGCCTTCCTTGCCTCTTGCATGGATCCTAATTTTCAAATTGGTAGTGTTTAGTGTTGTAAATAAAATATGAAGAGTAATGATCCCTTGTGCATGCATTTTGTATTCAAATGCAAATATCAAAATAATGCATGAATCTTGGGGGAGCTTTTCTTTTTATTTAGAACACTATCCTATCTATCACTATTTGATCCTTTCAATTGGCATTTGATTTCTATCGTATGTGTTTATGGAAGACAAATCTTTTTCTCTTGATGCTTTGTGCCATCATGAAAAGTATAGAGGGTGTTTGGTTTATTTAGTGTAACCTCGCTCTCTTTTGGGAGTCTTGCCTTCTCATCTCTTGTTTTATGTTTATCCTATAGAATGAGAAAACCCTTTGAGCATATCTTTTTCTTTCATCTTATATGCTCATTGGCCTTGCCTAGGTACCTTCAATTGGTATTAATTGGAATTTAATATCTCCTCCATAGATATTTGTTTCAATTGATATTTATTGTGAGAATTTTGATACCTTACTACTTTATTTTACTTTACTTGATTCCGGTCAAGTATTATCCTCTTCTTGGTATCTTGTCTCCTAGTTGGTATCTTATTTTTCAATTGGTGTCTTATCTCTCATGTGTTGTTTGATTTGATTCCTATTGATATCACACTTCATGTGTTGATGTGTTTTGGAATCATTCACATGTTGATTTGTTTCTTTCCTCAATCATGTGTTGATTTGGATTTTGATATAATTTGGACAATCTTTTTGTGTCACACTTTGGTGTGCTCTCTTCTTGGTTTACTTAGTGTTTTGTCCAAATTGTATCTCATTCGGTTCTTGTAAGTCCATGCATGCATATTTACTAGTATACTTATTTTATGGCATGCTAGTCTTTCTTGATCCAATATATAGGAGATACTCCACCAAATCCTAAATCGGCTAAGATGTGCATGAAATTCAATTTCATCTCTATATGCACATATTTATATGGAGTGTTTCCTATGTATTGTAGTTCATCTAACTACTATGGGACCCAATGAGTTTGGGAACCATGTTGTACTTGAATTTTGTTTTAGGTACAATGAAGATGCATTGGATGCTTGCCTCATTCATAAGGAAGGTGTTCTCACCACGTGATTATTGGAGTCAAGCTTTGATGATAAACAAAAATTCTCATCTTCGTCATCACCAATGCTATTTCGGTAACAAGTGTCTATCCCATGCATATTTTTCTTGTATTCAACCTTGTGTAGGTTGCCTCTTGGCATGAAAACTTTAATGTACAATTGTTGTGGTTTTGGATTATTTCCTTCACTTGGTATATCTTTGTGATATTTGTGATGAAATTGCAAAAACCTTCCTTCAATTGGTATTATCTCTTTGTGATACTTGTTGCCTATCTCAAAGCATTTCCACTATCTCTTGTTCCCTTAGTGATATGTGTGATGCATTTGATGTGTTTGAAGTTCATTTATATACAATGAGATAAATTTGAGCTATGTGCTATGCTTTTAAGAAATAATCTCTTCTTGTATATTCATGACTTCCTTTTGGTTACCATAGTCTCTTTTCTTCGACCATTTTATATGTGCAAGTTTCTTTGTCGATGAATATCATTGTCTACTTAGAAACCTATACATATGAGAGAGGTCACCTTTTGTTTGGTATCCTACTTGCTTTCAAGCCACCTTGTCTTTTATCTATAATTCTTTGGTGGCTCCAAGTTTGTCTCGTGAGTGCTTGCCTTATTTCTATTCGCACCTTTGCGCACTCACATTCTATTGAAGATTCTTCTCTTCATGCTCATCACGATGAGTATGTTGATTTTGTTGGCTAAATGTTCTCACTTGCTCTTTCTTTTTTTTCAATTGGTTGTAATTTCCAATTGGTATCTTTGAGCTTGTGAACATTTTTTTAAAAAAAAAAATCTTCTTTAAGTTGTGTGTGTCAATACTTGATGTATAACTTATCTCCATTTGGTTAAGACTATGTGTCTTACCAAATTAATTGTCTTGTCACACACACATACTCTTGGTTGGGCCTTTATTGATAATTTCTTTTAATTGGTATTTCCTTATGGCTCAACCACATCTTTGGTGCAAGTGCTTTGTTTTGCCTTAATTTTTACATCCTTGCACTTGGTGAGTGTTCTAGATGATTTTGGGGGAGTGAGGATTCCATATTTGTGTACTCCTCAATAGTGCATGAACATTGGGGAGCTTTCCTATTTTTATTTAGAACTCTCGGTTAAGGATCTTCTTGATTGCCTTTCTCCTTTATGGAGATGTTTAGAATGATTTCATCCTTTTGCAATCTTTGGATCCTCAATATAGTTTGATTTCCTCTATTATCTGTTAATGGATATTTGCATTTGATTTCACTCATATCTTGAGAAATGCATACCTTGTGGAGGAACTCACATTATATTGGCCTTCTAAATTTTTCTTCCCATTTCGGCAATCGATGCCAATGGGGGAGAAGTTTTAGAGGGTTTAAGGGAATTTGGGGTTTTATGCTTTTGTTTGGTTCTTAAGCATTTGCCTCTCATGCTCATGCATCCTTGTCTTGCAAGGTTGCTTAATTCATTATATAAACCCTCTTAAAAGAGATTGTCATCAATTACCAAAATGGGGGAGATTGAAAGAGCATGGTTGCCCCCATATGTTGTTTTGGTAATTAATGACAATCTCTATGGACTAATATGTGCCTTGAGTTATATTTGTAGTGTTAGTCCATAAGGAATGCTTGAACTCCATATGTTGGAGTCGAGGCTAAAAGAAGAAGATTATATGTTGATCAAGGCTAAGTGCTAGTTGATCAACATACAAGATAAGGGCATGTGAAGATATGCGAAAGAGTGTCTCTCCCATATTAGTGTATGGGGGAGCAATATGTGAGTCTTCACCGAGCGGAGCAATCAAGAAAGGTGATCCACTTGAGAGTAGATCAAGATCGTCATCATCTAGCTCAAGTGGAATGCGCAAGGAAAAGGTATGATCTTGATAGGGTTTCTATTTTACCGGTCTCGCGGTGTAGTTGGGAGACCGGGTTTTAGGATAGATAACCGTACTATCAAGAGGGGCTCTCAAGTGAGCTTTAGCGTATCGGTCGTAGAGAGCTCAAACCTTTGCATCCTTGGCATCATCTTTATTGGTTCCTATTTGGATCTTATCATAGTGTGGTATTGGTGCTTGTCGTGTTTTTCATGACAAGGCTAAGATCACCGAAAACGGTTTTCATATGTGTCTCCTATTGAGTTTTCGGTGTTGGAGATTTTGCCGGTCCATCTATGCGGAAGGTTTCACTCTTCCGTTTATTAGCAAAATCACCCTTGCTTGGTTTCAATATTTTCACTTGTTATTGGGTAGCATTTGTCGTCCTCTTTCCAACAAAAGTGGTTTCATGTCATTCGGACTTCATTTACAAAAGATATGGTTTACCGGTTATTCATTTAGAGAGAGATCTAACATTTCCCCATTTGGTTTTACCTTCCCATGTTGGACAATGATGTTTCTATGCATAATCTTGTAGTGCTCGTTGTGGTGATTCCAACGAGCCCAAGAACATCGAAAACGGAGTCCGAATGATCAAAATATGTTCGTTTTAGTGTCGGGTGTTTCTGCAGTTTGGCCAGCCTTGCCGGGCTCAAGGCCGGGCTCAAGGCTGGCCGCCTCTGGCACCTGCCCAGCCTTCGCCACTGCGAGGCCAGCCTAGGCTGGGCTCAAGGCTGGCCTCTCTGCAGTTTGGCCGGCCTAGGCTGGGTTCAAGGCTGGCTGCTTCGGGCTGCAAGCCAGCCTCCGTGTAGTGCTTGGCCGGCCTAGGCTGGGCTCTCTGCGCAAAAGGATTCCAGGCCAGCCTTGGGGCCGGCCTCCAAGCCAGGAAGGCTGGCTTCTCTGCGTAGGTAAGAAATCCCCTTCAAACGGTCACTTTTCCCCACCCTTTAAAAGGGGTTGTCTTCTACCTTTTGAAGGAGACTCTTGAGCACGTTTTTCCCCTCTCTCTCCTCCATTGTTGCAAGAGCTCAAATCATATAGATCTCCCAATTCCTCCACCCAAACTCGTTGATCTTTGGAGGATTGAAGGAGAAGGCCTAGATCTACATCTTCACCAATCCATTCCTCCTCTAAGTGAGGGGAACCTAGTAGGTCTTGATCTTGGAGTTTCTTTGTGTTTCTCCTTTGTTCTTCCTCTCAAATCCCTCCCTAGCATTAGTTGCTTTGGTTGGATTTCGGAGAGAAGAACTTGACCACTTAGTGTGTTCTTGCCATTTGCATTTGGTGCATCGGTTTGTGCTCTCCACGGTGATACGTGGAAGTTGAAGTTGAGAAGCTTGTTACTCTTGGGTGCTTGGGTGCCCTAGAGCTTGTTCCTCTAGGGCACGTTGGTACCCTAGACGGTTGTTGATATCTCGGAGTCTTGGTGGCTCACGGGATTTGTTGGGAGCCTCCAATTAGGTTGTGGAGGGAGGCCCAACCTTGTTCTCTTCGGAGCTTTGGGTGCTACGAAGACATTGCCGGGAGCCACCAATTGAGTTGTGGTGTGTGCCTCGGCCTTGTGCATCGAGTCTTGGTGGCTCGGTGCATTTGGTGAAGACCCTCCAACTTGTGGAGTGAGCTTCACCCTTGTAAAGGTTCTAGTTGTCAACCTCAACGGCAACATAGTGACAAGTGCCTCGCCACATTGGTGGTAAGACACAACGGAGATACGGTGTGCCATATCAAGGCTACTCGGTGTTTCACATTGGTGAACACCGCGCCGCTCCAACGGAGACTAGCTTCCATTGGGAAGTGAACTTCGGGATAAATCATCGTCTCCGAGTGCCTCGGTATTTCTATCCCGAGCTTCTTACTTATGCTATTTACTTTGTGATAGACATCGAGCTTAAAGTCATATATCTTGCTATCACCTAGTTGATCATATTGCTTAGCATAAGTTGTTGGTGCACATAGGTGAACCTAGCTAGTTTAGGTTTTGGCTTGATAAATTAAACGTTAGTTTTATTCCGCATTTATTCAAGCCTTAACCGTAATAATTTTAAAACGCCTATTCACCCCCCCTCTAGGCGACATCCGTGTCCTTTCAGATACTACCTGGCAGATGGAATCTATACAAAATAGTCCACATTTGTGAAGACTATCTCAAACCTTGTGCCGAAGACGGCTCAAGCTTGGTATGCCAAGTGCCAGGAGGTTTGCAGGAAGGATGTCGAGCGGGCATTTGGTGGGCTGCAAGCTCGATTTGCTGTTGTCCGGTATCCCGCTATGACCTGGTCGAAAGATTAGATGTGGGAGGTGATGGATTGTTGTGTGATCTTGCACAACATAATCATTGAGAGCGAGCGGACGAATCCAGTGGATGAGAAGGAGAATAAGGTGCCATACTTCAGACAGGGTCCTCTCGTGAGCGAGGATCCGGAGGAGAGCTGGCGTCTGCCTGTACCGGCATCATGGACTGCCTTCCTTTTAAAGCGTGAGGAGATCCGAGACCCAGTGGTTCATCAGCAATTGCAGCAAGATCTGGTGGAGCACACGTGGAGGCGCAAAGGCGAGGTGCAGGTTTATGTAATTTCTCTTAAAAATTTGTTTTAAAATTTATCATTTGTTAAACTATTTGTAATAATTTTTCCGTCGAATTATTTGATACAATAATAAATTTGCTAAAAAAAAATGAATTTGCTAAAAAAAATAAGAGATTCTATGATTATTTATCGACCAAAACTCACCAAAAAATGCCGGGTTGGGGGACGCGACTGGAAATTGACATGTCCCCAGGCCGAGTTTTTCCGCCAGAGGCCCGCCGAGCGGACAAAAAAAAAGCCGATAATTTGGCCTGGAGGCCAACGCCTGGAGTTGCTCTTATACCAAGTAGACGACTAGTCCCCGATTGACCGCGCGCGCTGCTACGTAGACCAGACCAGCACGTACACGATCCGCGTCGTTCGCGAGCGGGAACATGGGCCGCACGCACGTGCTCGCACTTCCTTCGTAGATGCATATGTACGAGATTAGTCCGCCTTAGCCGAGTCCACGTACGTCTTCTATTTTACACCTCGTCTTCGTGGATATGATGCTCGGGGCGAGCTCCAAATTAACGTCAACGTACACATACACATCGACCTTCCTGCCGGGAGTACGTATTTTCCCGGTCGGAAGTCCATGCATGCATCACGCGCAAAACGACGAACTTACTGGCCCACTTGCACATGTTGAGGATTATACTTATGTGCCGGTATTTTTACATACGGAGTATATATCATGGTCAATTCGTACGCGCACATGCATGACCAACTTACTGGCCCACTTGCATTACAGATTCACACACGTACGTCGTTCACCTTTGAATTATCCATCCATCCGTACTGTCGATTTTCATTTTTTTTCCGTACGTGTTTTTTAATTACACATGGATAATGTCTTCGTGCAACGCAACTTTGATCATTACATTTTTCAACGAGGACGGGATAAATAAAATGCAACTTTCATTACACATTTGTTAGTATGCAAACGTTCTGGACTTTCGATCTGCTGACACACAATTTTTATTTGATTGGCTCAAGTGATCTTGTTTACAGTGCGAGTTAAAGCTAGTAGGTTTAAAAAAGAACATACATAGATACTTCGGGAACATCATATTCTGAATGGGGGCGTGCTAGGCGTAGGTCGGCCTAGAAAAGGGCACGCTAGGTCCCCGTTCAGACCGTTCATTTCGCTGTATCACACGATCAGAAATTATCCTCAGACACGTCGCTTTCATGCTTTTCAGATTCCTACAATGTCAAATGCTGATTGGGGCCCACCTTGCGTTGCTCCCGTGACTTTTCTCCTCATGCCACCTTGTTTGCATGCAACACGTGAATCCTAGCATGGATGTCTGGCTTGGACCAGTATTAGCTGCTCTCACATGGCACTACACTAAACAATTTATTCGGTATTGTTTCACTAATAAAAATACACACAATATCTCGTGGAGATATAAATAAAATTACCATTACAACAAAAATAACTGAGCTTTTACAACAAAAAAATTCAAAAAATACAACATGTTTTTTCAACAAAAGTCACAGCCGCAAGTGGTACAATTGCAACGTTTGTTCATGACACCGATGGAGAGAACCGACACAAGATAAATTTATAATTGTAGCAAAATTTATGTACTTTTACAGCAACGGAAAAAGCATATGTGGCATTGCAGCAAAAGCTCACGTCAAATACCAAAACGAACACAGTTGTATGTTTGTAGCGTAATTTATGTACTCTCTCAACAAAATAAAGTGTGCGTATCATTGCACCTAAAAGCTCCTAACAAATACCGAAAATGATCGAACCAAAATTATTGTATGTTTGTAACAATTTTTTTGTACATTTACAACAAATAAAAAACAAGCACCCAACATTGTAGAAAAAACTCAAAAACCAAATATGGGAAACCATTGAAGCAAAATTTTTGTGTGCTTGGAGCATATTTTCCGGTCTTTTACAACAAAAAGAAACATGAATGTAGCATTGAAACAAAAACTCGCAACAAAAATAGTAATGTTACAAAAACGTGGTTAAACAACAATTTTTTTGCTTCAAATTGGTTTACAACAAACTCACTAGCAATTGCAACAAAAATCACAAACTATTACAACAAACGAACACGTATTTGCGTCAATTATAAAGTGGTCGAGCAACAAAAAAATTCTACAAATTCATCTACAACAAAACTTGTACACCTTTGGTACAAATTTTATAGACGTAAGCAACAATAAAAAAACCGCGAATGAAAATTTAGTTTTACCATCATCCATGGCGGTGCAATCTTGCCGATTCGACGTAGGCCACGGATCAACCAGTCGGGGGCTCGACGACGCTAGATCCGACGACACCTGCACCCGTTTTCACTGCTCCGGCGACGTCTTAGTCACACCTATCGGAGGGACCAGAAAATGTTACAGGTGTATGCTCGGAGGTTTCCGTCTATCAGGTAGGAAAGATGTCGACTTGGTTTGGACGTTAACACGGCAACGTTACGAAACAATGAACACCACATCGACCGGCGGGAACAGAACAAAATAGCCCACAACTAACAATACATGTGTGCATGGAACACATTTTATTAGCTAGCTGGCGCACAAGCAACAAATCAGCTTCATTTTTTCCTAGACACGGGAGTGCTCCATTCTAGCTGGTTGTTTGCATGCTAGTGCTTAGCTACGACATGCACATGCGAAACCAACTATGGGGGCCACCAAGTAAAGACATGCATGTGCCACATGACATGCCCAGCCAGGGGCGGATCCAGGCCCAGGGCAACCAGGGCCATGGCCCGGGTCGCAGCCCAACATTAGGCCTACTATCTTGTAGGAAAAATATTTGGCCCGGGGCGTACAGGTCTGGCCCAAGCAGAGCCCAACTGGCTGCTCGCTGCAGGCCTCATGCTACGCGAGTACGCGACTGAATTCTCGCTCGTAGTCGTAGCCTTGTCTGCCTCCTCGCGCTAGCATTCCCTCGCTCGGCCGTCGCCTCCTGGCCCCTGTGTGCTGCTAGCAGGTTGCTACTTGCTATGAAACTAGGAATCGATTGAGCGCGGCAGCTGCAACCCCCTCCGTTTGATAATTTTATAAATTGAATCGGTTCCCTCATCCGTGAACTGAATTGATGGTTTAACAACTGTTTCTATCCCAGCACAAAAAAAACTTTACCATCACTTCTATGTCGTAAGAATAAAAGATAAAGATATTTTACACATCAATCTCACAACCGAACCAATGTTTACTAACTTTTGTATTCCATACTACTATTTTAGTTTTTAGCCATCTCTCTTGCACCATATTGGATTTGAAAATATATGTTATCTTTGTAGTTGTACCCAACAAAATCTGCTATTACAAGAGTTTTTTTGCTAAAAACATTTGCGCCAAATTTTTGGCCCGGGGCGTGCTTCATTCCTGGATCCGCCACTGTGCCCAGCGAAGGAAACACGAGCGCGGCGGTACGTGGACGCCACCATGTGAAACATGCGCGCGTGACGTGCGGGAAAGTAATGCGCGGGCGGAGCGACCTAAGCTCGACGCGTATAGGTTGCCCTATATTAAGTGTTTTCCTTTCTGAATGGACGTAACGGCCCAGCACACTTGGTTTAATCACCGGTTGGCGACCTACTATGTGTTAATTTCTGGGTTGTGATTTGAGCAAAATTTAAAGGTAAAGCAGAGGGTGCGGGCACCATCCTGTTCCAGAAATGCATAGCTAAGAAACATAAGTCACGGTGCACCAGCCGTGCGATATCCGGGTCTAGCAAGTAGCAGCCCACGTTGTAAACTAAACTACCTCGTGATGAATACTGTCGCGGCGAACTAATCGGCATCCGGTAAGTGTCAACATCTCATGCTTGCACATGCACACAACTCATAGTATCATATTATTATATACGTACGGCTGTCGGCTAGCTGCGTACCCATGCATGGAACCACCTTTTTATTGTATACCAAATCGTGCGTTCCCGTTGTACATAACGTATACAAGTGGAGTATACAACAATTAACGACGACTTGGCAGCTGCTGTGTTCAGCGCCGGCCCTGAGATTTTCGGGCCCTGCACAAAACTGAAATGTGTGGCCCTTAATACGAAACTGACGAATTGTGCCAGCGGCGACCTAGGGCTGATCTGCAGATGCGGTGCGATTCGTCTCGACGATCGACGGAAACGAGCCATAACCAGACCGCCCAGACAAACAGGCGGAAACAACTAGACGAATCATTGCCACGCAAAACGAGCTATCCGGAAACGAAACGGTATCGTGCGATGTGTGTCATGGGCCAGCTGACCTCGTCCCCAAAAAGCCGACCCATTTCTTTTTTTCCTGGCATATACATAGTACAACGTAGCTGGGCCCCTAGATTTTTGGGGCCCAGAGCGGTCGCCCCCCTCGCCACCCCTCAGGGCCGGCCCTGGCTGTGTTGTGCAAGTCTTGAAGATTACTGTTACTCGCCAAGAATGGAAGGTCAAATGCAGTATCAGGCAGTTGTGCGGTAGGTATATGCACGCGATCCGGGGTTTCACAATTGGGGTTTTATCATACCGCCAATATGACTGATTTAATCTTAGTTTTGTCATTTGACAAATTAAAATCTCAATTTTTCCACTGCTCTGTTAGCTATCTCCTCAGTTTTGTCACTATGTTGCTCCAGTATTAGTTTTGTCCTTATGTTTGTCACTACGTTTATTTTTGCCACTATGTTGCTCCTGTTAGTTTGGTTCTAAGTTTTGTCATTCCTAACTCTCCTTCACTTTCTCTTTATCTATCTCACTGATTAGTTAAGGCCTACTCCCTCGGTCCTCAAATAAGTGAACATGTATAAATTTTAAGACAGATTATATAGTGGAGTACAAATGCATTGGGAAAGTGCAAGCCACCATCTCTCTCCTCTTTAATTTCCCCATCTTCAATGAGCTAAGTGCATGTAGAAAATGAAGAGACCATTGTTGAATGTTATTGGGCTTGATTTACGTGTAATGAGAGGGAAGCTTTTTTTTCTAGTTTAAAGTGTATTGGAAAGATAGAAGTACACTCTTTCGTGGCTAAATTTTGAAGAGCGCTGCTATACGTACGACGTTTATGCGTACGATTTTTGTCCGACGCTACGTGGCGCGACTGGCCGCACGCGGAGCGACGAAAGCGAAACGGAATTGCTTCGGTCTCAGTCTGGGTTTGGGCCGGGGCTGGATAAAGCAGGCCCCACCCCTTATCTCCTTCCCCTTCGCTGAGTCTTCTAGCAGCTACAAGGCGAGAGGCCGGGAGGTAGGAGCTGGCCTGGTTGCAAGGAGGAACAAGACGAGAGGAGGGGATGCTTGCCGCTGGCTGCAGGGAGGAGCAAGACGAGAGGGAGGGTTGCTAGTTGCTTGGCTGCAGGGAGGAACAAGACGAGAGGGATGGAGCTCGATGCAAGCTCCAATGGCACAGGCGAGTTACAGATGGAAGATGTGGCCAAGTTTTTTTAAGAGAAAAAGATGTGGACAGGCTGAGTATTCCGGATTCTGGGTTTGGGCTGGACTTTGGGCCACGAGTCAGGCAGTAATAATTAGCACGATAGGATGGAAGCCAGCGTCAGACGTTTATCGGACGTGAAACGTCGTACGCATAGAAGTTTCGAATTTCGAATGCTAAACATCCAGTTATTTGAGGAAGGGAGTACATGTCATTACTTTGGCAAATCTAGAACAGTAGTTCAAAATGTCACAGTGCCTTCGGCCGCCCGCATGCAGTTGCATTTCCTCTTGGAGGCTAGGGTCATGATCTCGTCCCCTAAGCCTCTGTCGCCCTTTTTTTACGGAAGGAAGTGAGCACTGCTTTAATTACTTAAGAGGGGGTTTGGGACAAATGCCGGTGAAGCAACACCTCCCCTGGTTCTGATCTTACCAGCCTTCGACGGACACCATCAGAAACCACACAACAGCCCAGCAGGTGTCGCGCTCCGCAGCCACCCGTACGGGACTATACCGTGTGTCCGTTGGCGCCGCCCACCTCCGAGCATATCCTGTCGTCTGCCGCTGACCTCTTCGGTAGGGGCGGATCTAGACCAAGGGCAACAGGGGTCGTGGCCCGGGTCAGAGCACAACATCATGCCTACCATCTACGGAAAACCAAAAGTGGCCCGGGACGCAGCCCAGGTCCGGCCCAACTTGGCCTCACGCTCAGGTGGACGTAGGAAACTGCTCGGTATCGCCCTGAGCGATTCCTAGCACCGTTTCGCTAAAGAATTTCCATCGTGGGCTGGCCCAGTTACGCTTCCCAGGTATTTTTTAGCAGGGACGCTTCCAAGGTTCGTTCCTGGTTTTTGCGCTTCGTACGTTTTTATTATTCCGTTCTTTTTTCTTTTCCGTTTTTTATTCTTCATTTTACTTTTTCCACTCTTTCTTCATTTTTCATTTTTCATTTTTACTTTTTCCTTTTTTCATTTTTGATTATTTATAATTTTCTCTTTTTTTCTTTCCTTTTTCTTCTTTTCTTTTTTCCTTTTTCTTGTTTTTGTTTTTTCTTCTTTGTTTCCTTTTACAAAAATGAATAAATTTTAAATTTGAACCATTTTTTCAATAATGAATATTTTTTAAATATGAACCATTTTCAAATATGAATCATTTTTAAATGAAATATTTTAAATATGAATCATTTTAAAATATGAACTATTTTTCAAAAATATTTTTTGGGTTCACTTTTAATTTTGGGTTCAGCCAATTTTTAGTTCACTATTACTTTCGGTTCATCAGAATATTTGTTTGTTTCACCCAAATTTTTTGTTCACTATTATTTTCTGTTGACCCAAAATTTTTGCTCTCAATTATTTTTGGTTTATCTGAATTTTTGGTTTATTATTATTTTTGTTTCACCCGAATGTTTGGTTCACTATTATTTTCGGTTTATCCGAATTTTTGGTTCACTATTATTTTCGGTTCACCCGAATTTTTGGTTCACTGTTATTTTTTGTTTACTATTATTGTCGGTTCACCCGAATGTTTGGTTCACTATTATTTTCGGTTTATCCGAATTTTTGGTTCACTGTTATTTTTGGTTCACCCGAATTTTTGGTTCACTGTTATTTTCGGTTCACTTGTATTTTTGGTTCAATATTTTTTCACTATTATTTTTTATTCACCTGAATTTTATTTTCTTTTTGGTTTATTGTTATTTTTTGGTTTGTCGGAATATTTGGTTCACTATTATTTTTGGTTAATCCGAATTTTGGTTCACTATTATTTTTGGTTCACCCGAAATTTTTGTTTCACCCGAAATTTTTGGTTCACTATTATTTTTGGTTCACTATTATTTTTGGTTCACCCAAATTTCGGTTCAGCCGAAGTAGAAGACGAACCGTGCGTCTCAAATTAATTCATTTAAACACTTTTGATTTGTTCCAAATTTTATTCTTTACAACAAGCCTAGCCTTAAAGCTTCACGTGATGTTGGTTCTTTTTGTTTTTTTCCTTCAGAGGCTCACAGCGTACAAGTCCACAGCACAACTGGAAGCTTGAGGAGCCGGGAAAGTTAACGGGCCTGCGATGCAGTACGCGGCCCAACCTTGCGACCCTTAAGCGAAACGGTGACACCGGATCGCTCGAGCGCTAGGGAGGAGCTCCCAGACGCAGGCACGAAGCCTCCTCTCTTTCGCGACTCACGAGTCCATCCCGTCAATCCCAACCCCCCTTCGGCTGCCTCGCTGCCTGTCTGGTCAATGCGGCAGGCGCCGCCGTCGCCCCACCCTGCACTTGTCTGGTCTTCTGTTCCTCTCCCCCTGCTAGACTGTAACTACTGGTTGTTGCTAGATTGAGCTAGATTGAACGCGTCTGCGGCTCCAGCTCTTTTCGGCCGGGTAATTTCTCAAACTAAATCGATTTTCCTCGGTTGGCATGAAGAATGTTATTTTCTTGAATTGGATTGTTTATCGGTTTCATGTTTTTTTGGAACAAAAGATGAAGATATTTGTCCATCAATCTGAAAAGTGAACCAATCAACAAATACAATCCTCCTGCTCCTCGAACCGAAAAAGGTACCCAAAGTGAATCAACTAAGACATTGGTTCTTCTTATACTGTTGATGAAGTCATGGGAGGGTCAGATGAACTAACCTATTGATTTGAACATTTCGTACTATCTTTTGTATTCCCGTACTACTATTAGTAGTTTTCAGTCATCTCTTATATATGTTCTTGCATTGTGGAACATATTTGTTCATATTTGCAATCACATTTTCTTTATGCTTTTACAATAGTTTTTTATAAAGTTTTTGCGCTTAGTTTTTGGCCCGGGTCTTGCTTCTGGATCCGCCACTGCTCTTCGCCTTCTCCTTCTATAACCTCTTGGTGCCCCCTGTCAATGCGATGAAAAATAAAGAGAAAGGGATGGAGAACTAGAAAAACTGAGAACAAACTAGCGGTCGAGTAACAGAATGGCAAAAGTAAGAACAAAATTAACGGTGGAGCAATAGAGTGAAAAAAAAATGACAATAAAACTAATTAACGAAATAGTGTGAAGGTTGAGATTTAAATCAGTCAAAGGTAGGAACGATAGAAAATTCCACACGTTGTACGTCCAGGCGACGTTCGAGAAACGATTAGTACCATACAGTACGGGAGAGCACATGCACGTGTTATTTTTTCGTACTTTCCTCTCTGAAAACGATACGGATGCCACACACCAGCAGCAAGTTGGATTCTTCAACGGTTGGCAGCCTGCAGCGCGGTCTCTGGGTTCGATTCAGCAATGGTAAAAGAGAAGCTCACGGGATCGATCAACTATACCGTTAGGGAAACAAGTTAAAGTGAACCATACCACTCCAGCACTAAAGAAGAACTACAATCTCAAACCACTGCCTAAATTAAGATCGATGACTGTTGGAAATAACGTGTACTAGATTAAATAAAGCGAGGACTGTCAATTCCTCGACGTCCTTATTAGCTGCAGTTGGTACGTACGGAGTAGAAAACAACTAGCTAGGAGTACCTCCTTCGCGAATCCAAACCCTGTCTAGGTCGATCGCAGCTTCTCGGACAAGCTAGCCAACTTGGTGTGGAAAAACGTGTGGCACATTCCAAAGAAGCTAGGCTAGGACTGACTTGTGGCTAGTCATACGCGCGCGATAGTAACGTGCATCCGCCGATCCACGTACTGCCATTTTCGACCAGGAAACGGAGATCCATTCAATCAAAAAAAGAAATATTAAACCATTGATTTCAACTCCTCACACTGTTTATATAGCCCACGCCCATGTCCAATGCCTGCTCACCAAGTCACCAACAGCTAGAGCCGTAGCAGCAGACGCACACGTAAGCCTCCTCCGAATTTATTAGACGCGCCGGGAGATCGTACCGGATCGTTCCTACACGTTTAGCTAGCCGTATCATCGAGCTATAAAACCATGTCATCTCTTCCCCAGCTCAAACCATCCAGCTTCCAGAGCCACCACCATCACCGCACCAGCAGCGCGAGTCGTCGTCGCATCCTCCCCTCCTCCTCCTCCACCACCTTCTGCTGCTGCAGCAGCAGCGGCCTCCCGTCGTCGTCGCTCTCCTCCGGCAGAACGCGGCGGCAGATCGTGCGTTGTGCGTCGTCGCCGACGACTTCCTCCGTTGGACCGGTGCCGAGCAGCAGCAGCAGCAGCAGGTCTGCCATGGGTAGCAACGGTAGCGCTTCGGTGCGCGTGAAGGCGGTGGCGAGGGTCAAGATCACCGTCGGCGGGTTCCTCGACGGTCTGAGGCCGTCCAGGACGCTCGACGATATCAAGGACCTCATCGGCAGGTCGCTCGAGCTCCAGCTCGTCAGCGCCGAGCTTGACGCCAGTAAGCATATATACTTCTGCATTCATGCATGTATACTTTTGCATCTAATTTGCATGTTTGGTTCGTCAAATATCGAGCATGCATGTAGATGTTTTGCATGAGCTGCGTATGGGAGGTGTTCTTTTTTCAAAAGAAAAATAGAAGGCTGTCTTGATATAGTTAGTTTGGGTGGACCGACAAATAACTACTTCTAAGTACGCTAAGAAACCGTAATACTGAGATTTGACATTCGTGTAGGCACTACGATTTAGTATAGTATAGCTACTATGAATCATGAATTGTGACCATGCACATGTATATTTTCATCTCCTACTATTCAAAACAAAGCCAAATGAACAATCGTCCCTGTCAGTGCTAGCTTGGCACACACGGTAGAATTAATCCACCACGTACACGAACCAATGAATAAGTCAGTCAACTAATAACTTAGTACTAGCACCACAGTTTCAAATTGAAGCAAAGACCATAGATCGACCGATTGATACGGCGACGGGGAAACGTTTTTCGACCATGATTGATATACGCACCAGTTTCGTAGCTGCTTCCTGCTGGAGAAAAAATCATGCATGTCTGGATTTCTACCCTACCTTTTTTCCGTTAACAAATGTACCATAATTCTTATTGAGGTAAACAAAATAGTTGTACTACTAATTATGTTTCGATCATTTACTCAGTCAGCGTGCAGCAACTCCATCAGAAGTTTAACTTCTTCAAGAGAAAAGTCAACCATAAATTACCAGCGATCGGTCCTAATTCAGTTACGAAAACAAGTCTATATATGGGTCACTTTTGAAACAATATCATGCTGACCGATCCATCGGTGTAAAGACCCCTGATCATGTCATTGTCTTGACTAGTACTTAAAGGCAGTACTACTGCTCCAATCAGTTTATCTGATCAAATATTAACCACAGTACGTACGTACGCTGTACAAACGTGAATGCAGAGACGGGTAAGGAGAAGCCGACGATCAAGAGCTACGCCCACAAGGTGGCCGACGACGAGCTTGACATCGTCACCTACGAGGCCAACTTCAACGTGCCGGCGGGCTTCGGCGCCGTCGGGGCCGTGCTGGTCGCAAACCAGCAAGGCACGGAGATGCTCCTCGAGGACATAAAGGTCGTCACCGCCGGCAACCCGGCGCCGCTCGCCATCCGGTGCGACTCCTGGCTGCAGCCCAAGTCCGGCGACGCCAAGCGCGTCTTCTTCGTCAACAAGGTAATTAACAAGGAACCTCTAATTAAGTCGAGTCGCTTTTGGAAAAATTAATGAACGGAATGGATAGATAGCTAACGGGATTTAAGTTGGCGTGTTAGTTATGTGGAGTTGAATAGTACTCCGACCGAGACGTACTGGATCAAATGTCAATATATAGGGGATGTTTAATAAGCCAAGTTTTGTTTTGAGGGTCGATCGAACGGGGTTTAAGCCAAGTTGCTTTAGTAAATTTATTTAGGCAATCACATGTTCTAATTAAGACTTAATTAAGAGAGCGTGTATTAAAAAGTCAAGCAGGTTTAACGAATCATGGTCAAGATGTCGAGGCTTCCACGTACTACTGTACTTGCTTGTACTGTACACATTAGTAAACGTGCGTGATCTCGCTGATAATCCCCCTTTTTTATTGAGTTGGTAGTTGGGCTGTCCAGTGCACGTCCATGAGACCATGACGGCATGATCTCGCTGATATGTACGCGTGGCGGACATGCATGTGACATGCTAACTAGTCGTAGTGGCGTACTGTATGCTTCGTCAGCCAATTTTTGATAACTCACGGAACAACCGGTGCAAGAGAAATTATCATTAAATATTCTTTTCGTGGGAGAAAATAACCATGAATCAAATCTCCAGTAAATAAACAAAACGTAAATTCTACCGCTGACATTGGTCAATCTTCATCGTGCGTGCAGCCGTACCTGCCGAGCCAGACCCCATCGGGGCTCCAGAGCTACCGGAAGAACGACCTCGTGAAGAAGCGCGGCGACGGCACCGGGAAGAGGCAGGCCACCGACCGGATCTACGACTACGACGTGTACAACGACCTCGGCAACCCCGACGCCGGCGCCGGCAGCGCCCGCCCCGTCCTCGGCGGGAACACGCAGTTCCCCTACCCGCGCCGCAACCGCACGGGCCGTGCCCGGTCCATCGCAGACCCGGAGTCGGAGACGAGGGCCGGCGACGTGTACGTGCCGAGGGACGAGGCGTTCTCGGAGGAGAAGAACGTGCAGTTCTCGGTGAAGACGCTCCAGTCGGTGCTCCACGCCGCCGTCCCGGCCGTGCAGTCCACGCTCATCGACAGCAACCAGGGCTTCCCCTCCTTCTTCGTCATTGACAAGCTGTTCGAAGACGGCGTGAAGCTGCCGCGCGCCGACGAGCTCGGCTTCCTCCGCAGCGCCGTGCCCCGCCTCCTCCAGTTCCTCCGCGACGGCCCCGGCGACAAGATCCTCCTCTTTGACACCCCCGCCAATGTCCAGAGTACGTTACCGTATATAGTCACCAGCTGATTCACCACTGTCGTAGTACATGTAAATGTTGACGTGTTCGTTACAAAATGTAGAGGACAAGTTCGCGTGGCTAAGGGACGAGGAGTTCGCGAGGGAGGCGCTGGCCGGCATCAACCCGTACGCCATCGAGCTCGTCACGGAATTTCCTCTCAAGAGTAAGCTGGACCCGGCGGTGTACGGGCCGGCGGAGTCGGCGATCACCGCCGAGCTGCTGGAGGCGCAGATGGGCCGGGTGATGACGGTGGACGAGGCGGTCAAGAGCAAGAGGCTGTTCATGCTGGACTTCCACGACCTGTTCCTCCCCTACGTGCACAAGATCCGCGCCCTGGACCACACCACCATGTACGGCTCCCGCACGCTCTTCTTCCTCTGCGACGACGGCACGCTGCGCCTGCTCGCCATCGAGCTCACCCGCCCGGCGTCCCCGTCGCTGCCGCAGTGGAGGCAGGTGTTCACCCCGTCCACGGACACCACCAAGTCCTGGCTCTGGCGGATGGCCAAGGCCCACGTCCGCGCGCACGACGCCGGACACCACGAGCTCGTCACCCACTGGCTGCGCACGCACTGCGCCGTCGAGCCCTACATCATCGCCGCCAACCGGCAGCTCAGCGAGATGCACCCCATCTACCGGCTGCTGCACCCGCACTTCCGCTACACCATGCGGATCAACGCGCTCGCTCGCTCCGCGCTCATCAACGGCGGCGGCATCATCGAGCTCACCTTCTCCCCGCAGAAATACGCCATGGAGCTCAGCTCCGTAGCGTACGACAAGCTCTGGCGCTTCGACATGGAGGCCCTGCCCGCCGACCTCGTCCGCAGGGGCATGGCGGAGGAGGACCCCACTGCAGAGCACGGCCTCAGGCTCGCCATCAAGGACTACCCGTTCGCCAACGACGGGCTCCTCATCTGGGACGCCATCAAGGGGTGGGTGCAGGCGTACGTGTCCCAGTACTACCCTGACGCCGGCAGCGTGGCCGGCGATGCGGAGCTGCAAGCGTTCTGGAACGAGGTGCGCACCGTGGGCCACGGCGACAAGAAGGACGAGCCGTGGTGGCCGGAGCTGGACACGCCTGAGAACCTCGCGCAGACGCTCACCACCATCATCTGGGTCGCGGCGGCGCACCACGCGGCCGTCAACTTCGGGCAGTACGACTTCGGAGGGTACTTTCCGAACCGCCCCTCCATTGCGCGCACCAACATGCCGGTGGAGGAGCCCGTGGACGCCGCAGCGTTCGAGAAGTTCCTGGACAACCCGGATCAGGCGCTACGGGAATGCTTCCCGTCGCAGGTGCAGGCGACGCTGGTCATGGCGGTGATTGACGTGCTGTCGAGCCACTCCCCCGACGAAGAGTACCTCGGAGGGATGGAGACCGCGCCGTGGGGAGACGACTCCGCGGTGCAGGCGGCGTACCTGAGGTTCAACGAGCGGCTCAAGGAGGTGGAAGGGATCATTGACAGCAGGAACAAGGACAGGAAGCTCAAGAATCGGTGCGGCGCCGGCATCTTGCCCTACCAGCTCATGAAGCCGTTCTCGCAGCCCGGTGTTACCGGCATGGGCATCCCCAACAGCACATCCATCTGATCCAAGAAGAACTCTAATTAAGAAGATGATATACTACTTGAATCGATCTACTAAGCCTGTGTGTTCGTTAATTAGTAATATATCCATTAGACTCGTGTGAATTGATGTTGTATATGTTTGTCCGTTCTACATTTTTATTTAATTGATATCACTTGTGGAAAATTATGTCCCTGCCACTAGTGACTAGCCCACACTGAAATTGGATAGATGCCACGAACTTTGTGCAAATTGTGGACAAGCCAACAAATCGGGCCGAAATCTTGGATCGAACCAAATGATCAACAACCCGTCACACTACGTCACGGTTGAGCTTTTGGGGCACTTTAAAGTGCCCCAAAAACTCTATTCATTGCCCCCAATAAGCTTTTAGGGCATTTTTTTAAATGCCCAATATACCGGTGCCTCCGAAGAATTTTGGGGCAGTTATTTTAAATGCCCCCAAAACTTACCGTTTAGAGGCACTTTCTAAAGTGCCCCTAAAAGTTTTAAGGGCACTTTGGCAAAATGCCCCGAAATGCTTTTAAGGGCACTTTGCCAAAGTGCCCCGAATGTTTTTAGGGCAATTTCAAAATTCTCCAGATATACACACAAATCAACCTAATCATCTAAATATTACACACAATTCACATTTCATAAGATCCAAATCACAATCAAATGTTCATCCGATTCACAATTATCCAATTCATAATTCTAGTACAAACATGCAGTACGGCAAGCAATGAGAGAAGCTACATAAATCAGTTAATTTACATCTGCTTGCTTGCTGTAACAATGAGAGGAGCTGTAATAATTCTAAAATCACTTAACCGAAACAAATGGCTAATTAACATTTGTGAGTGCAAAAAGCAGCAATATAAAAACTACTTGCTCGTAGACGATTCCAAATGGCTAATGCTGTTGCAAATCTCTATTCATCTCCCCATGTTTTGAACCTGTCAATCTTTCATCACAATGAACACAAATATTCAGCATATTATTTATTTCAGACGTAGGAATTGCACTTTGAACAGAGATAATTAAGTAAAGAATCCTAGTTTATGTTTTAAACACGAAAGAAAGTTCCAACTCATGAGTGAACTGAAGTACTGAACTTATGAGGGAACATAGATAATCAAGTAAAGAATCCTAGTTTATGAATTCACATGGCGCCAATGATGATTCTGGAGCTCATTCCCAAAAGTTCTAGCTCCAGATCCACAAAACTTTATCATTGATTAACATGCTACCTGTTGAAACTAATATTCTAGCTCCAGATCGACAATAAGCTAAGTAATTATCAAAGTAACAGAAATGAGAATCCTACTAATACCAGTTCATATCCTCAGACTCCGTGTTGTTCTTGAGAATCCACTTTGAAGTAGTGTCACAGTCTACTGGACAATGAGTTTCCTCAGTGAACCACAAATTTTATTTCACATAGTTTATGTTATGCCTATTATAGCACATGTTTAGAGTAGACAAGAGAAATGTCCTCAATCTTCACTGGTTTAACAAAACAACTGAAGCCTAATGGATGCCATCAGTACCATAAAAAAACCTAATTAGCTAGCATGCCATTTAGTTTGCTTGAAGTCAAGCTTTAATGTTCTACTAATATAGCCATCTAGTTATTCCAATAGTTTGTGTATGTGCCAATACAAATTCGCATTCAAAGAACAATGGTAATGTTCAACGTATTGTACCAATTTCAGAACGGTAAATGAATTGAAAATGGGTCGCTTCTTCACCCGTTTGTTTGTATATACAAGGAAAATTGCACATTCTACACGAAATGAGGAAGCATATTCAATCGGCGAGCAATTGGATAAATTATATATACGTCAAAACCTTTTCTTCCTGTAGGTGAATCTCAGCTAATTGCCCAAACCAGTGTGTCTAGTTGTTTGGTTCCGATCACATCAGTACTAGTATATACCATGATCAAGATATAACAACCTTGTATTTCACCCAGAAACATTTCCCTTCAAACTCTGTCAAAATGCATTAAATAGATACTCTATTGCACTTTTTTCACACGCCTCCACATGGGCTCTGAATTGGCATTCGGAACCAGCATGTCCTACAACAATTCAGGAGGAATCATCAACTAGTCTCACCACCAGCAAATCTAGATGAACACTCATGTGAACCTTAAGGAATACACTTAAGATGCGTCAATGCACCACCACAGACACGCATACAAGGGCCCAAATGGTCGGGTAAGATTGTACCTGACGAGCGCATCACAGCAGCCCGAGAAGAACACTCAGGTGGTTGGCGTGGCCGTTGGGGATGGGCGGCAGACATTGCTCCGGTGCCTCCTTGCCCATGATGTTGTCTCCTCGATGTTACGACGACCTGCTTTGGTGCCGCTGGGAGTTCCTCGCCAACTTCATCTGGGCGCGGCATTTGGTCGAACACCAAGGCTGCAAGGATGGCAGTACGTCACCCGGGCAACAGAGCTGGCTGGAGACCTGGAGGAGCTCGAAGGCGTCGGGTTGGAGGAGCAAGGCCGTGAAGAGGAGGCGAGAGCGACGCTGGAGAGAACCCCGAGCGGGCAGCAGTAGCACCATCGAGCGGCGGCGTCGGTCACCACACGTTCACGCCAAACCGCTCGGTAATGAGGCGGCAAGGAGGATCAGGAGCACATGGGGTCTAGGAAGAGGTCGTGGACGACGTAGAGGGGAGCAGCAGGAGGCGCGGCGGCAGGATATGCGCCGGTGACGGAGCGCGGCTAGGGTTAGGTTCCACGGGAGGAGGCGCGAGTGGGTCCTCCTGTGCCCTAGACGGCAGCGATGGACGCTCGCCACCCAGGCCTCCGCGCGGGAGCGTGGTCGCCCGCCCTCCTCGGCCTCTCTGTCTATGCGGCGTAGCCCGGTGGGACCTCCTCCACTGGGGGGGAGCCGCCCTCCGCCTGAATTTCGCCGACGCACAGCGCACGCGGTGGCGGCTGATGGGATCGGGTCAACGCTAACCTCACCATCCCTCATCCCCTTATCCTCTTCCTCAAACGGCACCCGAGCTGAGCCTTGGGCCAAAAGGCCACGTGAGCGACCCACGTAATCTCGGCCTGACAGAAAAAATAAGTTGGGCCGACGGTTTTTTTGAGAGAAAGTTGTACTGCTACACAACTGCACCCGATCATATAGAAAATAATAATTATACAAGACAAATACGGTCAAAAATTTATAATAAAAACATTATGATAATAATTATATTATGATTGCAAAAATATTTTTCTATAATAATAATCTTTATTATTAGTTTGAAATCGGTCCGCGGTGTCAGGCTCCGACGCGTCGACGACTACGGGCGGTGCCCTTGCCCGCCTTGGGCGCGTCGGCCGCCAGAGCATGCGCTGGCGCAGGAGTCGGGGACGAAGCGGGCTTGAACAGCTCAACCGGCTCGACCACCTTCTCGATGGTGTAGACGGCGACAGGGTCCGTGTCCAGCAGCATGGACTTGACCCGCACGACGACGTCGGAGGTGCCTGTTTTGACGATGACGATGTTGCCCTCGTTCTACAGCGTGAAGTTGTAGTTCCTGGAGGAGTCTTCGGTGGCGAGCGTGTTCATGACGCGGTTGATGCACTTGAGGCTCAGCGGCGAGTAGTACATCGGCTCAGCGTGGAACAACAGCAGCGACGCCTTGTCATCGGTCGTGAGGTTCTTGTACTTGGGCATGAATGCGGCCACGACGTCGTCAGAGGGGCAGAACACCGTCATGCCGCTGAGAGTGGCAGACGCGTAGGTGGACGCCGCGTCGGGGGAGGCCGCGATCAGAGTCGCAAAGGCCTTGCAGCCGCCCTTCGCCATCGCAGTTGTGACGTTTGGCGGCGCCGGCGGAGCCGCGGGCGGGACGGCGGTCGCCTTGCCTCCAATGGCAGTTGCTAGGGGGAATACTAGTGCGACGAAGAGGGCGGCGGCGGCGAGACGCATGCATCGGCGCCTTGTTTGATTTGTTGGATATAACCTTTGGAGGCACTTTGAATTTGTGCCCCGAAAGGCTATGATATTTGGGGGCACTTTGAATTTGTGTCCCGAAAGCTATGACATTTGGGGGCACTTTGAATTTGTGCCCCGAAAGGATATGATATTTGGGGGCACTTTGATTTTATGCCCCGAAAGCTATGACATTTGGGGGCACTTTGATTTTGTGCCCCGAAAGCTATGACAACTGAGGGCACTTTGCTTAAAATGCCCCAAAAGGTCATAACTATTAAGGCATTTAGCCAATATGCCCTTAATAATAAGCTTTTGGGGCACTTCAAAAAATGCCCCTAGCAAAGTGCCCCGATAGCCTTGCCGTGACGTAGTGTCAGGTCAGCCCTCCTTTGACCCATTTCTTCCCAGGTGGGCCCTACCACTTTGCCATGTCATTAACAATGAAGCGAAGACCACTGTTAGCGATATGTATTAGGACTCCAATACTTGATGTAATAGGACTCCTAACCCTAATTAAGCTATGTTGGTTGGCCATGTACTTTATATACGCTGTAATGCCTGAACCAAATCAATACTTCTCTCTATTCTACATGGTATCAGACGTCTAGGTTTTCCGCACCTAGCATGGCTCCGCCGCCAAAACCACGCCGCCTCTACATCGTCGCCGACTTCCGTGCTGCCGGCCCTACCCCTCCTCTAACCCTTACCACCTCAAACACATCCTCTCCTCAATACCCGATGCAAGCAGCCCCAATCTCCCTCGCCGATTCTATTGCTGACGTCTCTCCCTTCATCCCCGTTTTCCTTGATCTCGCCTCGCATAATTACTACCATTGACGCCACCTCTTTCACATCCATCTCGGCAGATGCGGTCTTCGGCATCACATCGAGCCTACATCAGCCCTGCAGCCGGACAATCCTCGTTGGTCCAAGGACGATCTCACGATTATCCAATAGATCTATACTCACATCTCCACCGAGCTCTTCAATCTCGTCTCCAATGACGATGCCACGACTGCCGATCTATGGAGCTCTCTTCGTCAGCTCTTTCAAGACAACAGTGACGCTCGGATCAACGCCCTGTACACGGAGCTCCGCACCATCACCCAAGGGGACTCTCCGGTCACCGTCTTCTGTCAACGCATCAAGGCCATCGGCGATGAACTTCGGGAGCTCGGCGATCGTGTGGAGGATCGCACCCTCATCAACGCGCTCCTCGTTGGTCTAGGCGAGCAGTTCGAGAAGCAAGTCTCGTTCATACCAATGATGCGGCCTCCTCCTTCCTTCGCCGAGGTTCGCTCTATGCTACAGCTCGAGTCCATGACACAAGCTCGCAAGGCCGCCCATCCGCACCAGGTCTTCCACACCAGCGCCAGGCCATCAGCGCAGCCTCCTACACCAGCGCCGCCTCCGTCAGCGCAGCCTCCTCCAGGATGGCGTCCAAGCCCTAACTATCACGGAAAAACCCAGTCTACCGGCCGCCGCAACCTCGTGGCGCCGCCCCTACATTGACAAGCAGCTCATCTACATCAACGCCCGCACCTCCTCCGGTCGCGCCCACTGCTCCACCAACATGGCGCCCGCCTCATGATCCTTGGACTGGCCTCGTTTAAGCATGGCCGATGCCTTGGACGGAACCATCTCCCTACGGTGCACCCCCGGCTTACTCTGGCACGTGGAGCCCTGATGCCATGGATCACACATTCGCTGGGAGACCCCAAGAGGAAGGTATGATGCAGCAAAGCAGCAGTTTCCCTTGATTACAAAACCAAGGTTATCGAACTAGTAGGACTTGGAGAAGGCTTAGCAAGGTGTCAATGGTGCCAGAAAAAGAGGTGTTGCCGGCGTGCTGACGTGGACCTGCACACAATCACAAACAAACTACTTTGCCCCAACGAAACAGAGAGGTTGTCAATCTCTCCGGCTTGCTGAACACAAGAATTAAATATGTGGATGTAAAATATGATGAGAGTGAAATATGACCAGCGAGCAAATGATGATAATTACTTGGTCAAAGCATCCACTAGCATCGGAGAGCATGCAAGATCATATAAAAAACACAACACAAAGATGAACAAAAGCAATGACTTCCACAATTCATCGGATCCATGCAAACACAATCATGTAGCAGTTACAGATAATATGATCTTGATCATGATAGATAGCTCACAAGATCTAAACAATGGAGTACAAGGAGGAGAAACAACCATCTAGCTACTGCTATGGATCCGTAGTCCCGTGGTGGACTACTCACGCATCATTCCGGAGGCAGGCATGGTGGTGTAGATGCCTCCGGTTTCGATTCCCCTCTCCGGCAGGGTGCCGGGAAGAGCTGCAGAACCCTCCCTAACTAGGGTTGGAGATGGCGGCGGCCTCGGACGTCTTCTGAGAAATATGATCTGGTCCTTAGGGTTTTTGCGTCGAGGGGGAATCTATTGGTGAAGAGGCGACGCGAGGAGGTGGGCCACCTGCCCAGGTGGGGTCCAGGCGCGGCCTAAGTGGGGGCCGCGGCCAGGTGGCGTCTGCAGCCCCTGGGGCTCCCCTCCGGGCGTCCTTCGGGTTCCGTCTTTGTTTCATATTGGAAATAATTCCTGTAAAATATCAGCGCAATCCGATAAACTTCACAGAACAACTTTTCTGAAACAAAAAGACAGCAGAAAACAGGAACTGTCACTGGGCATCTTGTTAATAGGTTAGTTCCATAAATCATGCCAAAATGATATAAAAACATTATAAAAATGTGTGGCACTGATATATAATCAAGCATGGAACATAAAAAATTATAGATACGCCGGAGACGTATCAGCATCCCCAAGCTTAACTCCTGCTCGTCCTCGAGTAGGTTAGTGATAACGGAATAATTTTTGAAGTGACATGCTACCAAACACAATCTTGATCATGTAATCATGTAAAGCGTATGAACTGAATGCATTGATCCAAAACAAAGGTTCATTGAATGAAACAAACAATGATTAACCAGGTGTAACATCTAAGTAAGAATTAACTAGAAAAGAGTACCTTGGAGATTTAAAAGTATAACAATTAACAATGATTGATATCTCACAAAGCAATATTAGTTCAACAAAGGAGTTTGGCCAACACAAAGAAAGATTTAAGTTTTCAGCATAAAGCTTCAAGTTGCAACTTGTTTATCTCAAGATAAAGTCAATACAAAGTTTTCACAGTTAGACACAAAGATAACATGAAGTAAAACAAGAACCAAAGTTGATACCAAGTGATTGCTTGAGGGGGTTAAGAAGGAAGAGGAAGACTGACTCAACATAAAAGTAAAAGAAAGGCCCTTCGCAGAGGAAGGCAAGGATTAGTCATGTGCTAGAGCTTTTTTTTAACAGAAGTAAAACAGTTTTGAGATATGCATGTTTTCGTCAACGACTTCACAGTAAAGAAACTAGCTAGTCCCCCACTTCAAGCAAGGCTATTAGACTTGTGAGAGCGGCTGGTTTTAGAGGAACGAGTACATTCCTCTTTATCCTTTGTTTCACCACTGACCAATGTTTGAGCTGATTTCTCAGATTTTCATTGTGCAGTGGAGAATGATGAGTTATATTTATATTTTGCTTAAGCCGCTCTCGGGTTGATTCAAGTGAGGACGTAAACCATCAACACCGGGTGAAAGGGGGGAATGACCTTGCTTGTCACAGGTTATATCTGGCTTCCCACTGCTTCCTCATGAGCTTAAAAACAGGGGCACAAAAAGGAGAATTTTAAAAGTTTTAAAGATAGCACATGAAAATTTTACTTGGAGTGCCAGGGAAATACCACATGTAGGTAGGTATGGTGGACACAAATGGCAAAGATATTTGGCTCAGGGAGTTGGATGCACGAGAAGTATTCCCTCTCAGTACGGAATTTTGGGCTTAGCAGGATATCAAGAAAACACATAACATCAAATTGGTTCAATGAATGACTACAAATATACATCATGTATAACCACTGGACTTCACACCGTCTACCTTGTTAGCCAAACCAACTCTTTGCAAAAAGAATATCTAGACTTTGAGAGCTACCAAGCATGACAAGCACCACAATTTTAAAGCTTTACTGTAGTTCTTTACTAATCTATTCTTACTAGATGATCCACAAGTTTAAGCATTTATCTACTTCATATCTCTAAACAATTGACAAGTATCAAAGATTCAAGACAATGATCTACAAGATTAAGTAGCACTTTTGACACTTCCTACATGATAATTTCCACTTGACCAAACACCAATCAACTTATTTGAAACAAAACTAAACGGGTGAAGCAACAAGAGCAAAATTCCCTAACTACAAAAGCTAACAACTCTGAATAAGCAAGAGCTGAAGCAAAAATAACAAAGGCTGAACACTCAACACATATAAGTGAAGCACAGGAGTGTATAATGAAAAAGCGGAGAGCTCCCAAACAAGCATGCATGGATCCAACTTATTGCAAAGACCAGAGAACTAAACACAAACAAACTGAAAATAAAAACAAACTGACGCTCCAAAAACAGCACATAATGAGTAAAGGAATAAAAATATAGTACCATGAGAGAAACCGATGATTGTTGATGAAGAAGGGGATGCCTTGGGTATCCCCAAGCTTAGACGCTTGTGACTTCTTGAATATTTTAGAGGAGGGTCCATGGGGAGCCTCCCCAAGCTTAGTATTTTATCCGTTCTTGATCTTCCTTCATCACCTCGCACTTGGATACTTGAAAACTTCCTTCACGCAAAACTTATAGCAACTTCATTAGAGGGGTTAGTCCACAAAAACAATATCTTCTTTCAGTTCCAAAGCACATATCATGAACTTATTTTTTTACAACATTAGCTATTGTCACAAAGGTCTAAGTAAAGCTCCCGCTTTGTAAAAGAACTTCACTCTGCCTATGAAAGAAGCAATGCAAAACTAAGGACCGAATCTGTCAAAAACAGAACAGACTGTAAAGCTGAATTTTTTCGGGACACTTCTGGACCTCAAATCAGAAAACTTAAAATTAGAGAAAGGTAGAAAAAACCCTGGTTCTTGCTTTCAAAAATTGGCAGCCACAGATGGCGTTCTGTGATATTTTGGATTTTCGAACAGTGAAGAACAGAAATCTGTTTCTGGACAGCAAACTCACCGATTAGTCATCCTCTCTTTAGAGGCTATTCTTGGCACCAAAAATCAAAAGAAAAAGATACAAGGGAGTTGTTACAGAAGTAAAATAAAACTCAAAGAAACCAAAAAGAAATTGGGTTGCCTCCCAACAAGCGCTTTTCTTTAACGCCTTTTAGCTAGGCAAAAAGATTTTAATGATGCTCTCATAAGAATAAAAGTTGAAACAAAAGAGAGCATCAAGAAGCAAATATCAAACAAATTTAAGCCTAACCACCTTCCTATGCATTGGTATTTTGCAAACAAATAAATCCGTGAAGAACATAGTGACAAGCATAGGAAGGTAAAATAAAACTTTCAACATAGAGAGAGAAAACTCTTTCTTATAAAAATCATTGAGGCATAAAGCAACGAATATATAAAAGTAGAACAAGAGGAACCTCAATTTTTTTATAATGATAGGAATCATAATAACATATTGATGCATGTAAAATGCATACATGAACTTTGCATTATATTACTCATATTTCAATCATATTTGCATCATAATGATAGGAATCATAATATCATTGTTTTCTATTGATTTTGGGAATATTTCACAGTTTCTCTATTTTTCTGGAATTAACCCTGTTCTGGCAGAAAACCCTATTTTCTATATTTTTGAGTTTCAGGGACCCAAACGACGTCCAAATGACCTGAAAATTTACGGGGATCATTTTTTGGAAGGAAGAAGGCATATGAGCGAAGGAGGTGAAGAAGTGGAGGCCCGAGGGCCAAAACACCTAGGCCCACGCGGCCAGATTCCCTGGCCGTGTGGGGCCCCTTGTTTTGGGCCTCGTGACTCCGTTGCAGTCGATCTTTCTTCCCGAAGCTTCCTTTTGACCTAAAAACGACTATAAAAATAGTCCCCTAACGTTTTCCAGAAGGGAGCACCACCGAAACACAGAAACACCAAAACAGAGACCTGGAGCTGTAGATTGGAGGGGGAAAACTCCGGCGGGGCGCTGCCGGCGTGGTCTCCATCTCCCCCAACGACATCTCCACCGTCTCCATGATGAAGAGGGAGTAGTCCACCCCTGGACTATGGGTTTGTGGAAGTAACTTATGTATCTCTCCTCTCTTTGAGCTTCACTAATTAGCACCGTATGAGCTGCCGAACATGATTACGGTCATCTATGTAATTCCTTTGTGGTGGATCTCCTTATGAGTTAATATATGTTTGAGATTGCAATTGTTTTGTTTCAGTTATGAAAGTAGATGCATATTATGTACCCCGTTCTTGTCTACTTGTTATGATCAAGCATGTTTATGAGAGCGTGTGTGGGGGAACATGTGCATTAGTTGGAGTAATGAGGGGGTGGCTAGTGCGGTGAAAGTGAGAGAAGTTCCGCGATCCACTTGGGTATTTTTACCTTACTTTGTTGCCTCACTAGGGATAAAGAAAAATACCATGCTACCGGAGGTGTGGGTGTGACCATTGCCACTTCTCCATGACTAGATCTAGCATGTTCTTATTTTAACTTCATGTCATAAGACTTAAAGCTATACTCTGATTTATCATAATTACTGAGGTGCTAAGATTTAATTCACATCTTGGTGGAGTATAAGAGAGATTAATAAACAAAAGATCTCTATGTTAGGACGTGATGCCCATATAATTAGTAAATTGTCATGAAACCTTTTTGTTGCAATCTCGTATGTCAATTCTAGTGTTCCATTGTCTACCACTTTATTAAAGAGAGAGTGCATTTGTGAAACCATGAACCCCGGTCCATTTTTAATCATAAGAAACACCTTTCCAACAACTTATAAGCATTTTCCATTTTCTACCATTTAAAAATCCGAAAATACAAAAATACTTTTATATCTTGCATTCACAATATAAAACCCAAAAATATCATCCATCATTGTTCCCACCATCCTTGCATATTTATTTATCATCATTACATATTTATTTCTTGTTTTGCATTTGTTTTATTTTGATATCATTCTCACACCTTGTGCTTGAGAACCACTTGGTGAGGTTGAGGGCACAAAACAATTTACTTTGTTTGTAGGTTCTCAAGGGAAGGATAAGAAGATAAATCTTTCACTACTAATTCCCCGAGAGTTCGATATTAAACCCTCGAGTCACCCCTCGTGGGGAAAACTGTCTTTCCTATACTATACACTCTGCACTTGGAGTCTCAACCTAACCCATATTCTTTGACGCGGGTAACTACGTCAAGGGCTGACGAGGTTGGGACTCGGCAAATCCCTGGGTTGAGCACCTCGGGTTGATTGAGGGGGAGAGAGATGAGCGCTGGTGATCACGACGGCTAACAGGCGAGGTTTTACCCAGGTTCAGGCTCCCGGAGGATAACACCCTACTTCCTGCTTGTCTGGTATTGATGTTAAGCGTGGCTACAATGGCGAGATGGCGATCTCGCTAGGGTTTGAGCTGGCGGCTATGAGCTGGAGTTCACCTTTTTTAGACGAGGGACCTTCCCAGCCTTTATATGATAGGCTGGGTCTCGGGTGAACGGTGCCGATGGCACTTACAGGACGATCAAGGCTGATGACCTAACGTCGACTATCTTGGGCCGCACGTCGTACTACTTGGGCCTTCCTTGGACCCTCGCCATAGGATTGATGGACTCGGCGTGACCCAGGTATCACCACCGTGGGGTAGTCAAAGAGTAACCCCACGACAGTAGCCCCCGAGTGCTTAGTCGAATCGTAGAGTCGGATAGAGGACTCCTTCCTTCTGGGCACGCCACCAGGTTCCTGAAAGGAACAAACAAAATGGTCGAATCCGGCCGTTCAGGGCTTATGGAGGATTCCTTAGTCGAAACATCGACTACAAGGGTGAAAACTGCGAGTGTTGTTCTGGTCGGTGATTTTTCGACTGCGATTGTTCTGAGTCATTCGAGAGCGCGAACAGCGCTCCCGATGGGAGTAGCCCCCGAGATTAAGCTGAATTGCTTGCAATTGAGGTTAAACTCAATTTTTCTTCAGTCGAAAAGCCCGCTCCCGATGGGAGTGAAGAAGGGACTCGAATTGATGGAGTCACAACTTGCTTTGCATGACTTACTTTGTACTCGGCCGGATTGGCTTACTGCTTAAGTTTGCTCAGCTTGTGGAGCTTACTGTATTTCTTTTGCACTCGAATGAACTTGTCGAGTCGACTCACCTCTTAGAGCTTACTGTATCTTTGTTGCACTCGAATGAACTGTCCGGGTGCTCCATCAGCCCATTGGCTTGCTATGCCTCCGCGGATGACGTCAGTGCTGACGTTTTCGGCGTGCTCTGCATCCGATGGGACGTGACATGGTGGTCCCAGTGCCAGCATTGACTGATCTGACCGTTGGGCGCGAACTTTTCGCGGCGTGATGAAGGCGCCTCGATTCCCGCGCGTAGTGGGCGGCGACGGTTGGCATCCCTGCGCGACGCGTGGACGGCCAGATGAGGTTGTGGAGAGCGGTTTCACAGGGAACGGCCAGGATGAACCGACCCCGCGGTATATATTTTTCACCGTGGTGGGGAACAGTTCATCCCATCTCCATTTCGCCGTCGTCTCAACTGCTTTCTCCTCCATTGCTGCTCCTCTGCCAGATTCTTCTCCACCCACCATGAGCAAGGTCACGATGAAGAGGGGAAAGTCTGCCGCCGGCGCCGTCGCCGCCACCGAGGCTAGCGTGATGAAGAAGCCCGAGGGCGACTGGACGAAGTCGTCGGTGAAGAAGGCCGATCTTGAGGGCCTCCGCGCGCAGGGGCTGCTGCCGCCGGCGGACCAGGTAGCGGTGCGCGCTCCAGGGAAGGAGGTATTCCCTGCCCCTCGTGAGGGGGAACGCGTATGCTTCGTGGATTTTCTTCCGCGGGGTTTCGGGTTCCCCCTCCACGATTTTGTTCTTGGTCTTCTGTATGCTTATGGGGTTCAGATCCACGATCTGAATCCCAATAGCGTCTTGAGCATCGCGAGCTTTATCGTGCTCTGCGAGTGCTTCTTGGGGATCGCACCCCATTGGCCGCTGTGGAAGTCGCTGTTCCTCGTCAGGAGGAACGTGGGGAAGAGCGGGCAAGTGTACCCGGTGGGCGGCTTCGGCATCCAGGTGCGTGGCGACACCACCTTCTTCCAGATGAAGAAATCCGACTCCGTCCAAGGCTGGCGGAAGAAATGGTTCTACGTCAGGTGCGACCAGGAAGGGCTTCTTCCCTTCGCGGCTGATCGCGAGTTGAAGAAGACGAAGGCATGGGTGCACCCGCTGTCGAAGGAAGACAGGGAGGCGACTCAACCCTTGCTGGCGCTTCTCAGTGGCCTGTTGAAGAGCCTTGGGCGCGAGACAGGTGGGGTGCATCTCATTGCCACCTTCTTCAGGCTTCGGGTGCAGCCGCTCCGTGCTCGCGTCCACCCGATGTGGGCGCTTGAGCACGGCAATGAACTCGGCGATGACGAAGTTGAGTCGAAGGTGAGGAGCATCACCAGTCTCCGAGCCGCCGATCCGTGCAACGTCAAGTGCCCGGTCCAGCCGTATGGGCCGAACAACCCTGTGCCTGAGGTAAGCTTCCTTCTGCTTTGCTTCTGTCTTGTATGTTTTGTCGAAATCTTCTTTTGTCTGACCCGAATTTCTTGGCAGGGTCGTTCCAACATTGTCAGCCTTCCTCCGTTGATGGAGAATGGACCTCATGAAGAGGCAGAGTTCCCTGAGGATGAAGAGGTTGATGACGATGAAGTTCCCTCCGCCACTTCTCGGAGTGAGACCTTGGAGGAGGATGACGAGGATGAGGAGCCGCTGCTGAAGCGGCAGAAGCGAAAGAGTGGCGAGTCTGCTTCTGCTTCGTCACCCGCAAAGCAGGTGGAGGTGGAGAACATGGCCGAGGCGAGCGGGTCGTCCTCTGGTGCCAGGCACGCGAGCGACCCGACGGAGCCTTTGGTCGTGCCTCCCCTTAGCTCTACACCGCCGACTGGATTCGCGAGGATGCACTCCATCTCCCTGGGCAGCGATGATGATCTGGACGTCACCAGGTTAGTCTTGCAACCATCACCTTGTTTTGTCGAGTACCCTTTTTGCCTTTGCGAGTATTTTGAATTGAATTATCTTGTCGCAGCGACCGTACTGGCGCTGTCGGTTCTTCGCCTCCAGAGATGGAGCACACTTCTGCTCCCGTGTTCGAGCAGACCGCGAAGACGACCGAGGAAGAGCCGCAGGCGGGTGATGCGTCGACCTTGAAGGCTTCGACCTCCTTCGTGCCAGAGAAGACTGCTGATGCGACCTCGGTGGACGCTGGATTGCTTGAGCATGTAAGTGTCCCTTAACTCAGTCTGCAAGATCTGTATCGGGTGCGCGAACAGCGCTCCCGATGGGAGTAGCCCCCGAAGATGTGCGTGACTAGAATAGTCGGGCGCAGATTGATGTCTTGTTCTTTCCACAGCCGTTTTGTCGCCAGCTGATGGAGGGAGCCACAGCCTTCGTGCGAATGGAGAAGGAGGGGGGTCGACTCCGCACTGCTCTGGAGCAAGCAAACAGTGAGTACTAGCCCTTGCGTTCAAGAGGTGCTTCGACTATCTTCATTTTTAACTTTGCTCCGGTGATCCACAGGCGAGAGGGAGAGCCTGACGAAGCGGGTCGCGGAGCTGGAGAAGTCACTGGGCGAAGCTCAAGAGCATGAGCGAGCCCGGGATGAACTGAAGAAGGCCCAGGTTGAGCATTTGCTCTCACTCGCCGATGCTACTGGAAGTAAGTATCTCGGCTGTTTGCCTACTTTTTCTTGTGTCGACTTCTGCTGTCTTATCAGTGTGGTCTTTTTGGAGCAGAGACTTACGGAGGTGCTCCTCCCGAAGGAACTTCCAGTGCCAATGTCAACTTAACGGAAGCTGTTGGCTTCATCGATCGCGTCTGTGCGTATACCTTGACGGTGCTGCAGAAGTCGACAGGAGCCTTGGCGACTGTGCACCGGAGCATCTTCCCCAATCAGCCATCGCCGGTCGCTGTTGATGTGCTTGCGGCTCCGTTTGAAGGCGACGCGACCACTATGGCGGACTACACGCGTGCTCAGACGGTACGCGGCTCAGAGCTCACTTTCCAGCTCCTACTTGGTCACCAAGTCGCAAGTGACTTTGAGAAGGTTGTCAGCGACTTCCCTCGGAGGCCTGATGGCAAAACCGCGTCCCTTAGCGGTGTGAAGGTACGGGCGAGTCAGCTGGCTGTGAAGCTGATTGCCACCTTCGAGAGGAAAATTGCCAAGGCTGCAGAGTTGGCCGCTAGAAAGAGCCGTTCTCGGTCGGAGTCTGCGATGTAGACTCTGTTCCTTTAGGATTTTGCTTGTCATTTGGCCTGTAATGAACTTATGTATTTTGCGGGTCCTTTGGCCGTGAATCATGCTAATGTTGAAAATGTGAATTTTGCCCTCGAGTCTTCTTTCATATCCATGTTTGAATGTCTTCCTCATTTGCCACTTTCGAATTTGGCAGTCTGAGATGGGCGAGGCTCCTGAGGTCGCGGGAACTACTGGTGCGGGCGAGGATGATGACACCTCTTCGGCTGCACCCACTCGCCATCATCGTCGAGCTTCTCCATCCCCTGTACGAAGCGTGAATGATCAACGAGTGTTCACCTACATGAGGAACAAGATTGTTGAGCTTGAGTCGAAGCTGAAGGTTGCCGCGTTGGAGTTGGAGCGCTTGAAGTCTCGGCCCACTGCGCCGTTCTCCCAGCGTGAGGAATTCCTTCTTGGCCAGATAGACTTGATCAGTCGACAGCTGCAAGGTTGGTCTTCTGGCGCTTTGCTCCGGCTTCTTTATGCTTTCACTGTTCTAAGTGCTGGGTCTTGATGCAGATGTGAATGCTGACTGGAAGGCAGAGCAGAGTCGAGTGGACGAGCGGGTGGATAGAGAAGCCGCCGGTGACTCACTCGAACCTCGTCAATTTTGGTCAGACAAATCCAAAGGCAGTGTACTGGCTAGAATGCTGGATCGCACCTGGCGGGCTGATTTGCTCCTGGAAGGTTGTAGAAAGACCCTCTTCCAGATCAACAGGGTGTACTTTCCGCACAACGAGCAGCCTAATGGACTGGCCGCGCTGCTGGAGAGATTCCGCAAAGGCAAGGCGTTGAAGGAAATTGTGCACACCCAGCTTGTTGGCGGGCCGAACGTGGCACTGGCGTACGTTCGAATGCACCGGCCTCATCTTCCTTTGGACAAAGTACTTGACGGCTTGCCTGGATCGGATGACTACGCCGATACCCTTGCGGCTGCGCGTCAGATGATTCAACAGGTCCAGAGCTTCAGTGAGCAACTTGTAGGGCCACTCGATGCGCCGAAGGATGAGCCTGTAGAGTAAGACTACCAGATTGCTGTTGTATAGCGTTAGCTTGTAAAAGACATTTTTCCAAGTGGAAATATGAGTGTATGTGTCCCGAGGTCGTCGAAGCCTCCGAGTTAATAAGTCGTATATTGTAGATTTCTGTAAACCCGTATGGCGCAGCCCCCGAGCGGGTCGAGTGCGGCCGGGGTGCGTCGAGTCAGGCCTGTGCGGCGCAGCCCCCGAGTGCTTCGAGTGCGGCCGAGGCGTTTTCGAGTCAGGCCTGTGCGGCGCAGCCCCCGAGTGCTTTCGAGTGCGGCCGAGGCGTTTTCGAGTTAAACCTGTGCGGCGCAGCCCCCGAGTGCTTTCGAGTGCGGCTGAGGCGTTTTCGGGTTAGACCTGTGCGGTGCAGCCCCCGAGTGCGTCGGGTAGCGACCTAGGTTTACTTAGACCTGTACGGCGCAGCCCCCGAGTGGTTCGGGTGGTGGCCGAGGATTTTAGGGTTGGACCTGTGCGGCGCAGCCCCCGAGTGGTTCGGGTGGCGGCCTAGGTTGACTTAGACCTGTGCGGCGCAGCCCCGAGTGGTTCGGGTGGTGGCCGAGGATTTTCGGGTTGAGCCTGTATGGCGCAGCCCCCGAGTGATTTGGGTGGCGGCCTAGGTTTTGACTTAGACCTGTACAGCGCAGCCCCCGAGTGGTTCGGGTGGTGGCCGAGGATTTTAGGGTTGGACCTGTGCGGCGCAGCCCCCGAGTGGTTCGGGTGGCGGCCTAGGTTGACTTAGACCTGTGCGGCGCAGCCCCCGAGTGGTTCGGGTGGGGGCCTAGGTTGACTTAGACCTGTGCGGCGCAGCCCCCGAGTGGTTCGGGTGGCGGCCGAGGATTTTCGAGTTGACCTGTATGGCGCAGCCCCCGAGTGCATCAGGTGGCGGCCTAGGTTTATGTTGCTTGCTGACAAAAGTAGAGGGGAGAGCTTGTTCCTCAAATCACTTTATTGATTTTTGCGAGCAGGCCGCCTCGTTAAAACCCTTCCAGTCCCCTCGGGTACCCTGGCGAGGGAAAGAGTGCGTCTGAAACATGCTGCTTCTTGACATTGTACTGTTACAAATTGGGGTCGATCAGGCGTAAAATCGGCGCAGTTGCGCAACGTTCCATGGATTGTTGCAGACTGCCCCTGTGTTCGAGTCCTTCAGGCGGTAAGCTCCGCCGCCGATTGCCTCTGTCACGATGTATGGACCCTCCCACGGGGAGGTAAGTTTGTGCACCTTCTTCTGCTTGAGACGGAGGGCAAGATCGCCAGGGACGAACGCTCTGGGCCGGAGTCGCCGCCCGTGATAGTTGCGCAGGTCTTGCTGGTACATAGCTTTGCGGGTAAGGGCGATGTCGCGTGCTTCGTCTAGGGTGTCCATGTCATCTTCGAGTGCTTCTTCTGCATCAGACTCATCGTAGGCCACCACTCGGGGGGCGTCGAACTTGATGTCGCATGGCAGGACTGCTTCAGCACCGTACACCATGAAGAACGGCGTGTACTGGGTAGATCTGTTTGGTGTGGTGCGCAGACTCCACAGCACCGATGGCAGCTCTTTGACCCAGGCGCCTGCGGCGCGCCTCAATGGCACTCATAGGCGCCGCTTTACGCCCTTGCAGACTAGGCCATTGGCTTTCTCGACTTGTCCGTTGGATTGCGGGTGCGAGACAGATGCGTAGTTGAGCTTGATGCCTTGGTCAGAGCAGAAGTCCTTGAATTCTTCGGCTGTGAAGTTCGAGCCGTTGTCGGTGATGATGCTGTGTGGCACGCCGAACCTGAAGATGATCGACCTGATGAAGTTAACCGCCGAGGAGGCAGTCGAACTTGTGATGGGCGTGGCTTCGATCCACTTCGTGAACTTGTCGACTGCCACCAGGAGGTGAGTGTGTCCGCCTGGAGAAGACTTCTTGAGTGGACCCACCATGTCGAGCCCCCATTGAGCGAAGGGCCACGCGAGTGGTATGGTCTTCAGTGCTGATGCCGGTGCGTGCGGCTTGTTGGCGAACTCCTGGCAGCCGATGCATTTCCTCACGAGTTCTTCTGCGTCTTGCATTGCGGTGGGCCAGTAGAACCCTGCTTGTAGGGCTTTGGCCACCAAGGCCCGATTGCTGGCGTGGTGTCCGCAGATGTCGGCGTGGATCTCGAGTAAGATGACTTGACCATCGACTGGGTCGATGCACCTTTGGAGGACTCCTGAGATGCTTCGCTTGTAGAGTTCCCCGTTGATGACGGTGAAGCCCTTGGAGCGGCGGATGACGCGCTTGGCTTCGACTGGGTTCACTGGCACCTTCTGATGCAGTATGTAGGCCAGGTATGGGCTTGTCCATGTGGGTTCGGCCAGCATTACCTCCATGGGTTTCTTCTCCGCGCTGGGCGGGTTGGTGGTGCTCGTTGTCGGTGTAGAGGGTCCCGGCGCAGGTCGGAGCTTGATGGAGCGTTGCGTGATGCACTCGAGGAAGACTCCGGGTGGCACCGGCGCTTTGTCTGAGCCGAGGTTGGCGAGGGTGTCAGCTTCCTCGTTGCTCTCGCGGCTGATGTGCCGCAACTCGCAGCCATCGAAGGTGCCTTCCAACTGGTTGTATAGGTCCCTGTAGGCTATCATGTTATCGGCGATAGCGTCACATTGCTTCATGGTTTGCTGCACGACAAGGTAGGAGTCTCCGTAGATCATGAGGTGAGTGGCGCCGCAGTTTTTGGCCATTCGCATGCCGTGGATTAGGGCCTCGTACTCTGCCTCGTTGTTGGAGGGTGTTGGGAAGTCCATCTGCAGTACGTACTTCAGTTTGTCGCCTTTGGGTGAGATGAGGACGACTCCCACCCCTGCTGATCTGAACTTCTTGGACCCGTCGAAGTACATTGTCCATGCGTTGGACAAATCGGGTACGTCTGGTAGCTGGGCCTCTATCCATTCTGTGGTAAATTCTGGAAGAACTTGGGCCTTGATTGCCTTCGGGTGCGCATACTTCAGCCCCCAGGGTCCTAACTCGACGACCCACTTGGCGACTCGTCCTGTCGCGGCTTGGTTGGTGAGGATGTCGGAGAGCCCAGAGGAGCTTACCACCGTGATGGTGTGCTCGGAGAAGTAGTGGACGACCTTCCTTGATGTCATGAAGACTCCGTACGCTAGCTTCTGGTAATGCGGGTATCGCTGCTTGGAGAGGGTTAGCACCTCACTAAGAAAGTAGACGGGTCGTTGAACAGGGTGGTTGTGCCCTTCTTCTCCTCGTTCGACGACGAGTACTGTGCTGACCACTCTGTTCGTGGCTGACACGTAGAGGTACAGCGGCTCGTTCTCCAGTGGCGCCACCAGTACTGGAGGAGTCGTGAGGGTTTTCTTAAGCTTGTCGAACGCGTCTTGCGCTTCTTCTGTCCACTCGAATTTATCCGTCTTTTTCATCAGTTGGTAGAAAGGCAGGGCCTTTTCACCCAACTTACTAATGAACCGGCTGAGAGCTGCGACTCGGCCGGCTAGGCATTGCACTTCATGAAGCTTGGTCGGTGCTGGCATTGCGAGTATGTTTTGCACCTTCTCAGGGTTGGCTTCGATTCCTCTTGCAGAGACGAGGTACCCGAGCATTTCTCCGGCTGTCACGCCGAAAACACACTTGTCCGGATTCAGCTTGATCTGATACTCATTAAGTGCGGCGAAGACTTTGCGGAGGTCAGCAATTAAACTGTTATCCGTTCGAGTGGTGATGACTATGTCGTCGACGTAGACTTGTACGATCTTTCCTATTAGCTCCTTCAGGCAAGCTTGCATTGTGCGCTGGTATGTGGCTCCAGTGTTCTTCAACCCGAAGGGCATCATTTGGTAGCAGAACACACCATGGGGTGTGATAAATGCAGTCTTCTCTTCATCTTCGACTTTCATCCTGATCTACTGGTACCCGGAGTAGGCGTCCAGGAAGGATAGGCGCGCGCAGCCTGTAGTCGAGTCGATGATCGGGTCTATCCGCGGGAGCGGAAAATGGTCCTTGGGGCAGCACTTGTTAATGGCGGTGAAGTCGACGCACATGTGGAGTTTCTTCATCTTCTTCTTCTCCACTAGGACCGGGTTCGCTACCCAGTCCGAGTCCTTGATTTCCCGGATGAATCCGGCGTGGAGCAGCCGGTCGATCTCCTTGCTGATGGCGTCTCGCTTGGGACCCGAAAAGCGTCGCATGGTCTGCTTGACGGGTTTGGCGTCCTTGTGGACGTGTAAGGAGTGCTCGGCGAGTTCCCTGGGTATGCCTGGCATGTCAGAAGGTTGCCAGGCGAAGATCTCCCAGTTCTCACGTAGAAACTCAACGAGCGCGCCTTCCTATGCGACAGGTAGGCTTGTCAACACCTTGACTGTCTTGCTGGCGTCCGTCGGGTGGACTTGATGGGTTCTTGTGTCGTCAGTTGCGTTGAAGGCGGAGCCCTTGGCTGGCTTCTTGGATGGCGGGAAAATAGTCTTGTCGTTGTCGACTGCCATCAGCGGAAGGAGCTCTTCCATTCCGAAGAACTCAGAGATCTTGCTGAATTCGCGGTCGCAGCTGTTGGAGCGGTCGAAGTCGCCATGCACCGTGATGACGCCCTTGGGTCCAGGCATCTTGAGCATGAGGTAGGCGTAGTGAGGAATCGCCATGAATCTGGCAAAGGTTGGGCGCCCAAGTATCGCATGGTACTGCGACTTCCAGTCGACTACCTCGAAGTCGATCGCCTCCCTACGGAAGTTGTCGGGTGTGCCAAAGATGACATCGAGTGTGATTGTTCCCATGGGCATGACTGCTTGCCCTGGTACTATGCCATGGAAGGTGGTCTCTGATGGCGTCAAGTTTGTTGTTGGCCTGTTCATCCTTCTGAGGGTGTCGGCGAAGATGATGTTGATGCCGCTGCCTCCGTCCATGAACACCTTTTTCAAGGTGTAATCCCCGATCAGAGCTTCGACTACCAGAGCGGCGTGCCCGGGTCATGGTACCGCAGGCGGGTGATCTGCTCTGGAGAACGTGATTGGTGTCTCTGACCCTCTCAGGTATTCGGGTACTACAGGTGGATAGGTGACAGCCTGGTAGACTTGGCGGGTGATGATCTTCTGGGTCCTGTTTGAAGGGCGCCCCTTCTGTATCATGTTGAGCTGTCCGCGTGCCGCTGGATATGCGTCAGGGGCCTCTTGCTGCGGCTGCTGTTGCTGATAGAAAGCTGCCGCTGCCTGTGCTGGGTTAGCGACTGCAGGTGCGGGTGCGGGTGCGGGTGCTGCTTGGAGAGCCAGCTGCGCGACTGGCAGCGCTACGGGTGCTGCCTGAGGAGCCAACTGCATGGCTGGTTGAGCGACTATCTTCTGCATTGCCTGGTATATCCTCCGTGCCTTTTTGCAGTCCTTCAACAGGTGGCGGGACCCCCACTTGCCCGTTTCCGGGTTCCTGAACATATGGTGCTTGCAGGGTTGCTCCAGCTCTTCCTCCGGAGTCAGCGTGCGCCTCTGCCACTCTCGTTTGCGACTTCCGTCGCCGCAGTAGGTGCTGCCACCGCTTCAGTTGAATTGCCCTTGGCTATATTGGCGATTCTGGTCATCGCCGCTTCGACTGTATTGGTGACTGCTGTCGCGTGCTTCATCCTCATGGGGGGTTTCGAATCCCGCCGCTACTAACTCTATTGAGTCATTGCCGTGGTAACGCGGCTTATTTTTCTGCCGTCCTTCCCGCCAGTTGCTTGGTCCGGCCTCGTTTCTTGGAGAGTAGCGTGAAGTATCACAGACCGAGTCCTCTCCGTCTGCCCACTGGTTGGCTATCTTCATGAGGTCAATCATGTTTCTCGGCCGGAGCCTACCAAATTCCTCGCGGAGGTCGCGGCGATAGACGCCGTGCATGAAGGCATCCATTACTCGGTCTTCCGAGGTAGCTTCCATGGTGTTGCGGAGCAGGGTCCATCGCTGGATATAGGACCGGAGGGGCTCGTCCCGTCCTTGTTTGCATGCTTGAAGCTCGACGAAAGTTGTCGGCCTTGAGTATGTCCCCAGGAAGCTCTTGACGAAGGCATCCGCGAACTCGTCCCATGTGCCGAAGGCGTCCTTGGGTTGAGTGTTGAGCCACCTGCGTGCAGATCCCGTGAGCATCAACTGGATGTACTGCATGGCTGTAGTCGAAGTACCGCCCTGGCAACTGCAGGCTATGAGGTAATCCTCCAGCCAGTCTCTCGGGTCCTGCTTTCCATCGTACTTGACCGCTTCTGCCGTGAGCTTGAAGCCCTTGGGCATTCTTGTGTCGCGGATGTTGAAGCTGAAGCATGGGGCACCACGCGGCTCGAAGTCGCTATCGTCGCGGTCGTCAGCATTGGGTGTGCTGACAATCCGCTGGGTGCGGTTGCGGTCTACCGTCCTCTGCGTGATGACGTTGCGGAGGTCTTCGCCTGGCTGCGGTTGTCGCGGCTGTCTTGGAGCTGGGTCTGCGAGCGCTGCGGGTTCGCGGTCGCGGCGACCCCGATTCTCTTGCGCCCTTTCTGTTGGTGCCTTGTTCGCCAGAGCTTCTTCGACTGCCTTGATGGACATGATCTGTTGCTTGTGGAGGAGAGCACGGGCATCACCCTCAGGCGGCTGTGTCAGTCGCAGGTACGTTTTGACTGCTAAGAGGGCAGCTCCAGGTGTTTTGGGGACGGGTATCCCATCCATCTCTTCAGTCATGTATGACGACTCGAGGTTGCGGGTGATTCCGGCGCGTTCGGCCTCTGTCATCCGGGGCACGCAGGCCCTGTGGCGCCTTGCTCCTTGTGAGACCTCTGTCGAGGCGGCAGTGAATGAATACGCGGCCCTCCTGGCACTCGCCGTGTCGGCTTCCTCCTTGCGTCGGAGCAGCTCGGCCTTCTCTGCGCGTAGTCGTTCGCCTTCCTTCCGCAGCAGATACTGGACCGCCATAAGGTCCTCTCGGGGTGCGTCTGGTGGGGGGTATGTACCCTCCTCAACGTGCTTCAGGGCTCTGATTGCCATGTCGCGGGTGATGGTGAGTCGTGTCTGGTCCGGCATGACCACCTCCAGTGGGTATGCGGGTTCATCGCCGTTGGCCCGCGACGGGCCGGCCATGTAGACTTGCGCGGGGTAGATCCGGGTAGTGGGACTGATGCTTCCACTGCTGCTTCCTTCATCCGAGCCGTGCTCGGAGTCGAAAATGGCTCCAACGTGGTGGGTACCATAGTTGCCGTTGAGGTTTTTTCCGTAGAGTTTCGCGGCCTTCACGGCGGACGCGAGGAATGGAGTCGCTGTCGTCGACGCGGGTGCGATTGGCTTGCGGATGACCTCGCGACGCGGGGGCGTGGCCGACGTAGTCGGGGTCGATGCAGATCTTGGCCTTGCGCGCGACGCGACCAAGGTGGTCGAAGTAGACTTGATCCGCGCAGGGGTCACCGCCGATGCGATCTTCTTGGCAGCCGGAGATGCGGGTGTCTTGGTCGCGTCAGGCGCGATCTTTGCCATGGAGGCAGTTGGTGCAGTCGAGACGCGCGCGATCTTCATGGCAGTCGAGGATGCGATCGTCATAGTCGCGGTAGATGCGATCACGGCGGGTGATGACGTGGTCGTTGTAGTCGTAGCAGATGCGATCTTCGCGGCAGTCGAAGACGCGATCGCTGCATTCGCAGCAGATGCGATCTCCACGGCAGATGAAGGCGTGGTTGACGTAGTCGATGCAGACGCAGGTGTCGTCTCCGCGCGTAGCGCGGCCACCGTAGATCGGAGTGTTCCGTAGCTGTTTATGAGGTAGCGCATGGTACCAAAGGTGATCCACGTACCTTCACTCAGTTCAGCGTACGCCGAGCGATGAGCCGGCGGGTGGCTGACGTACTCAAGGGATCCGGACCGGATTGGCTCCCCGGTGCAGGCGTCGGTCTTCAAGGTTGATGGAGCCGGAGCGACCATGGTTCCAACGCTCGTTCTTTCCCACAGACGGCGCCAATTGACGAGGTTGGGACTCGGCAAATCCCTGGGTTGAGCACCCCGGGTTGATTGAGGGGGAGAGAGATGAGCGCTGGTGATCACGACGGCTAACAATGAGGTTTTACCCAGGTTCAGGCTCCCGGAGGATAACACCCTACTTCCTGCTTGTCTGGTATTGATGTTAAGCGTGGCTACAATGGCGAGATGGCGATCTCGCTAGGGTTTGAACTGGCGGCTATGAGCTGGAGTTCACCTTTTTTAGACGAGGGACCCTCCCAGCCTTTATATGATAGGCTGGGTCTCGGGTGAACGGTGCCGATGGCACTTACAGGACGATCAAGGCTGATGACCTAACGTCGACTATCTTGGGCCGCATGTCGTTCTTCTTGGGCCTTCCTTGGACCCTCGCCATAGGATTGATGGACTCGGCGTGACCCAGGTATCACCACCGTGGGGTAGTCACAGAGTAACCCCACGACAAGGGCCATCACATATTTACCTCTCTCATAATAAATTTCAGTAGTATTATAATTAATATCATCAAGTAACACATGACCATCATAAACTACATAGCATAAGTCATCATAAACAATCGTATCCCATTTTATTTCTACCTTCTGTTTCTTTTTTGGTTTGGTTGTGTTTTGGGTGATGTTTAATAGGGGAATCGTGGTCATATGTGTAGCAAGCATCAATTTCCTCAAAAAGAGATATTTCAAGAGAATCCATGGGAACATAACATTCATCCTCCTTTGGTAAGCATGGAGGGTAATTATATAATGTAAGAGTTAGAGAGTTACTATCATTAGGAGGTAGATCCTCTGTTTGCCCTTCACTCTCCTACTCTTTTTCATCCAATGAGATCTCAGCTTCAGCAATTTCTTCTTCCATGGTTTCCTGCAAGGCAACAATCTCTTCTTTTGGAGGATAAGTTCTCTCAAGAAATTAAGTAATATAAGGATTATCATTGTAATACTCAAGGCAATATCCAAGTATAACAAAATTTTCAGATTTGTAAGAAGCATCATCAATATCTTTAAGCACAGAAGTAATTTCATAGGCACCCATAAAAACAACAAATTCTTCAATTTGTTCAAGATTATCAAAACCATAGTTTCCTTTAGCATAAGAAGCCAATATTTCATTATAATTATAATCACACTAGCACAAACCTACACCACCTCCCACCAGGAAAAAAACAAGAGAGTGTCGCTGATACCCGACCGGAGGGGGAAGAGGGGCTGCATATATATAGGGCCAGACCATTTGTCCCGGTTTGAGATACAAACCGGGACAAAAGGCCACCAAAACAGGGTCACAAGCTTTTGTCGCGGCTCGTATACCAGGCCGCGACTAATGATCGCGGCAGAAATTTGGACAGTTTTCTTTGCCGCGGCAAAGATTTCATTTTCTTTTATTTATTTTCTTTTCTTCATTTCAAAATAGTTTTCGTATATTTCTACGCTACCACATACAGTACACTTTTGCATAAATATTAATGATTAAGTAATAATAATTGTTAACAAATAATAATTATTAACACAACGGGAGCACACACATCACTTATTAGCTAGTCTACTCATCAACGACATTAAGACGATCGTCATTGGTATTACTAGTCGTCAACCCGTGCATTCGCACAGTCTAGATTAACTTTGTACTCTACTGTAGAAAAAATCACATAATGTTTTTTGTGAAAAAATCTCATGAATTTCTAAAACTGCATTTAAAGATGATTTCTCAACAAATTACACTCATGTGTAAGCTTAGGGAGAAGGTTAACTGTTTAGTTTCTGTTTTTGCCTTGTGTTGTTACTTGGCAATAATGTCAATTGCTCTGCTATATAGTACACTAAAATTAGATCCGCTGCGAACGATGAAGTGTACTTAAATTAGATAAGGAAGTAGCACTATTTCTTATTTATAAATGAGTACTACAAAGTCATCTATCTTCTTATCCGTTACCCATCTTTCCATTTCTATCCAGTAGTGATATCCATCCTAACTCTGGTAAGCTTTTCACTTAGCTTCTTTAGTACCACATCTTGGTTTGAGCAATAGCAGCCAATCCTGTAACTTGGTGCGAGAAGCCTTCGCGCCATGTAGAGAGAAGTAACTTTCTCACATACTACTTGGAGAGATGCCAATTAGAAACTGGAAATCGATTATTTCCATGTAGTTATACAATAATTTTGTATCCGCATTATCGAATTTAGTATTTCTTGATCTGTGCCAAACCCATACTGTAATATCCAAATAGCTAATTTTTTTGAGTAAAACTAACTTAGCACACATTACAAGTATTGCTATCAAACCAAACAGAGTAAATTAATTCGTGGATGGAGTCGGTTATGTCTCCACCTGCTCCACGGGCTAGTAATTTTTGAAAACATGTAAATATCATATTAATGAGAATAGTAATATTATTAATAATTTCATATATCTATAGAGGGTAGATCCATGTTATTGGGATAACAAATATATTATTAGTTCAAAAGCATCACAGCTTCCAAGTTAAATAATAGTGACCGGTGTTCATTGCATTTATATTTTGCCGATAAAGAGCACTAATGATTGAATGATCATCATGTCAGCTGGAAGGCTTACATAACATGCAAGTATTGGTACCTAAATTGTAATTATCATTAACTACAAATTTGTGTTTAGTAGAGTAATATACATGTTGAACTATATTACTAGTTCTACTGTGAGTTGATAGGTTAAAGTTTTTAGTATAGCAATCTTATTTACGTATCATTGCAATAGCATCACAACTTCAAAGTTACATAATTGCAACAAACGTCAATTGCATTTTTATTTTATCCATAAAGAGCACTATGAAATAAGATTGCCAAAAAAATATCCTAGAATGAACCATCGTCATGCCATATAGAAGGCATCATGACATGCAAATCTTGGTACCTTATTCGCAATTGCTGATAACTCTACACATGTGTTTAGCAAAAATAGTTTAAGTGTTAAACTTGAATTCTTGTTTACCTGATGTCTCATAATGTAGCCTTTGCGCATCTGATGTTTTCATATTGAATGGGGAAGAATGGACCACATTCAAGTGTGTTAACCATCGCCTTCAGCACTCTTTTGCAGGTGATCGTCACCGGTATAACTTTGTCCCCCTTGCGTGGAAACTCTTCCTTGGAAGCCCTACGGATTTACAA